>LR812532.1:13990514-14113014 GCA_903798195.1 Danio kyathit | reverse complement strand
TCGTTCTTGTCTGTCTGTCTGTCCTTACTCTTTGTGCTTCTCCATATGCTTATGCCGGGTCTCTAAAGGGACTACGCTACGTCTCAATTTCCTGACGAGATCAGTTTCATTAGTGGAATTCATTAGATCGGTTTAATTAGTCACCACGCGCAGCCCACTTAAAGAAAAAAAGAACAGAAGTGTGCTATGAAATCAATTTGTGGAACGTTTAATCATTCTGGAAACATTGAAAAAATGAATTAAAACTGACAGTGGGACCCTAAATTGCAAGTGAATAATTGAAGGTTTAAAAAAAAGGTCAAGTGGGATTTCCAAATGAATGATTTCCCCCAATGCTTCATCAGTGTTGGTGAAGATTCAATAGCCGTGTTACCATAAGTATTTTTCTGCACATTTTGGAACATCACATACCAAATACGCTTCAAGGAAATGCTACGATGCAAACAGTAAAATGTAAAATGTAAAAAATTATACATTGATGATCAGGGGGGTCAACTTTTTTTGGTAATGTTAATGTTAGTTTGTGTAATGCATGCTTTAGTGAATCAAATGTACAGTTGAAATCAGAATTAAATTTTTTTTTCTTTTTTTTTATATTTCCCAAATTATGTTTAACAGAGCAAGCTAATTTTCACAGTATGTCTGATAATATTTGTTGTTCTGGAGAAAGTCTTATTTGTTTTATTACGGCTAGAATAAAAGCAGTTTTTAATAAAAAAAAAACATTTTAGGGTCAAAATTATTAGCCCCTTTAAGCTATATTTTTTTTTCTCGATAATCTACAGAACAAACTATCGTTTTACAATAACTTGCCTGATTACCCTAACTTGCCTAGTTAACCTAATTAACCTACTTAAACCTTTAAATGTCACTTTAAGCTGTATAGAAGTGTCTTGAAAAATATCTAGTCAAATATTATTTACTGTCATCATGGCAAAGATAAAATAAATCAGTTATTAGAAATGAGTTATTAAAACTATTATGTTTAGAAATGTGTTGAACAAATCTTCTCTCCGTTATGCTCCTAAGTGTGAACTCTTGAAACTTTTAATTTAATAAGAAAAAAAATGTGCATAAACTATGATGGAACCACATTTACCAAGTGAATTCCAGCATGCAACAAAAAGTTTTTGTCTTAACAGATTATGTGATGACTAAAATAGGTGAAATTGGACAGCATTAATGTACAACCATTGTACAGCTTCTGAAACGTTGTTTAAGTCATTCTAAAATAATAGTGGTTTGTTATTATCACCTCCAAGAACTGTCTTGAGACTGTTAGGTTGGGGTTAGGGTTAGTGTAAGTAGACATGTACTTGTAAAGTTTCTTATAGTCAGTTAAATGTCTGTTGAAGGAGCAGTATCAGCAGATATTAAGCAGACAGTCTAATACTCAAATGGACCATCAAAATAAAGTGTTACCCTAATAAGTATTAATATAAGCCACGTTTGGTGCTTTACAACTTTATATTGGTAATTTTTTTTTTCTTTCGAGAAAAAGGTCAGAGATTTAAAATAAAAGATACTTATAAAATATTTTCTCTAGAACAACAACAGTGAAAGTTGACTTTACTTGCATCAGATTCTGCTTGGTTTTAAAAGCATTTTGATGGGTTATTTTGATAACTCATGATGGCATAACACTTAAAATAGGACAAAATAGCTTATGTATGGGTCAAACACTGGACCCTTGTCAGTGTGGGGGGTGGGGGGTGGTTTCGAATCACCCAACCCTCCCTGGCTACTGGCCTGACATAAATAAGGGCCACAATGGCTACTCCAACCACAGTAAATTACATTATTTGCAAGGTTTATTACAGTAGCCTTATTTGCTTATTTTGAAATTATGTCATACATACACTGTAAAAAAAATATATAATCAATTAGTCATGACAGCATATGTTTTTAGTTCATTGTATCTTATTAAACTAAGTTAATCATGTTCTAATTTAATTTTATAAGTTACGCAAGTTGTTTTAAGTCAGTTTAACATAATATAAGTTCAATGGACTCATAAGGTTAATTTCATTCAGCTTAAACATTTAAGGCAACCAGGATTCTTTTCACAGTGTATGATTTAGGCCTACAACTATATTTGCTTTATAATGATCAAATCCAAATGTATATATATATATATATATATATATATATATATATATTTTTTTTTTTTTTTTTTTTTTTTTTTAACTTTTATTTATTTTTCATCTCTAGAAAAAACTTAGCTGTAAAAAAAAATCAGTTTATACAGATCCATTGCATAACGGTAGGAAGGAAACATCATCACTTAGACCATGTTGATACACTTTTGTTTGACATTTTAGCAATGTTTGCAGTACAGTGCTTATTGTTTGTCTTCTAGTTGTTATGTCTGTATAAAAAAAGGGAAAAAAATTAGCTTGGTATGTGAAGGAGTTGGATTAGCAGCTCAAAATAACAATTTAATACAACAAAACTAAAATTGTCATTGTTATATTTATGTTTTTATTTGATTTATTATTTCTATTTCATTTATTTATTTATGTATTTATTTAATTATAAACTTATTATGTCATATATTTTTATACTTCCTAAAATTGGGGTAGGGTTAAAGGAACATACAATGTGTGTGTAACCAAAGACGCTGGAAAATGGAGTTGAGGATCCACACGCAGTTTATTAATAAGAGTAGTCAGGCAGGCAACAGTCAAACAGGTAGTAAACAGGAGCATAAAGGTAATCCAAGATCTTAGTCAAAAACAGGAGAATGGTCAGTACAGGTGGCAAAGAATCAATAACAGGAAAACAAGGCAAGGATCAAAACACAGAAAGACTAGACAGAATTAATGCTTGGTAATAAACAAGACTCAGCAATGTGTGTGCCAGAGGAGAATATATAGTCCATGTACTCAGTCTATGATTCGTTTCCAGCTGTGCATGTGCAGTCAGGGAGAGAACTGGAACTGGTGTGTGTGTGAGGTGCATGAAGGGATTTGACATTTTGTAGTTCTTCAGCAGTCTGCAACTACTAGATCACTGGTGATTCTGACAGTGTGTATAATTGTTTGTACAAGTTGATATTCTATCATACTTTTCCCCAAACATATTTACCAATTCCAAAAAAACACTTTAGTAACAGTCTCAGCAACTACTTTTAATTTTGAATGTATAAACATTAATATAAGTTTTGTAGAACTTTTTTTTGTAGGGCTAGAAGTGAAAATTTCCTTTTATTCAGATGCACATAATTATTAACAGCTTTTACTGGTCCAAAAATTAGATATATACCACAATAGAAAATCAAGAATGGCTAAAGACACAGCAAAATGAAGGCATACTCTTTGGGGAAGAAATGTTTACCTAAAGAAAAAAGAAAAAAAGAAAAGAAAAAATATAAGAAATATAGAGAAGAATTAGGTGTTAAACGAATAATTATACCATGAGGAACCTTTTCATTTCCAGTGCCACAAGTTTTAAAAAACATTAGAGCTGACTTGGAATCTCCAGAAGAACAAGGTGTCAGGTTTTTGCTAAGGCTTTCTCATAAGAATCACAAGCTGACATGTCACAAAATACAGTCTTATGAACAGATAGGATGAGAGCGAGACTAGAGGTACCTGCACACAGAAGCAAGGTGCTGAGGAAATCATGATGTCAGACATTTCTGGATAAGACATGGACTTAAAATGAACTTCCAAATGTACTTAACTTCAAATTTAATTATTCAAAGAGCGGTACAAGAGGAAATGGTGTGGTCCGTTCATCGCTTACCATGAAAGAGATGTATAAGTATGAAGTATAAATACTGTACATACGTACAGTACATACTTCCAAAATATTGCCAATCAATGTTTAACAGAACAAGGAAGAGTTCACAGTATTTTCTATTCTGTTTTTTTTTTCCCCTGGAGAAAGTCTTAGTTCTTTTAAAAACTCTATTTAAAACTTTCATTTACATTTGGTCATTTAGTAGATGCTTTTGTCTAAAGCAACTTATAATTGAGGAGGCATTCAACAAGATGCAATACATACAAGAAGTGTTAATTATACAAATTATTATGTAAGGGTCTGGGACAACAAAGATGAGGATCCATGAGCAGTTTATTTAAGAGAATAGTCGGGCAGGCAATGGTCAAAACAGGGGCAAACAGAAGCATAAAGGAAATCCAAGAGCATAGTCAAAAGTAGGCAAATGGTCAGGTCAGGCGGCAAAACAACAGGAAGTATGAACAAAACGAAGGTTAGTGATGTAATGTTGTGCACTAAGGCTTCAAAGCATGTATCAAAAAAATGATACATCTCGCAGTGAAACAGTGTACCAGAGCTTGATTCGTTTTGCCATAATCACGTGAAGTCCAAAGCTTCATTTTGCCTATACCCACGTCATTTACATACATTTCTACTGTTTCAATGCACTGCACCGGTCCCACACACCAGTAATTCAACAAAAATACGATAGTAATTTATAGTAGAAAGCTATACTAAAGTGCATTAGTGTATTATTTACAACTATTTTCCACCGCATATCATAGTATAGTCTGTAACGGAGGTCAACTGGCGAGTGCAGCCTAAAAGCTTCACTCCCATAGCCTCCTCCTTAGAGCATTCGCCTCCCTTGCAGGAATCGATTCGATCCCCGCGAGGAACGTGTGTGTGGGTGCAGGACCGGTTGGAATGCGATAAACATAAATACTTATGAACACCTTGGATTCTACTACAGTCATTGGTGGTGTACTGTAACATACCTTATATGTAAAAAATCTAGAGTAATTTGTTTATATTACTATTGTTGTATTACTACATGAATTTGTTGGTCGGTTGTGAACATTGGACATTTTTGCAACATAGTGCTTTCCCACACTTTAACCAGAAGAGGACCTCTTTAAGCTCTGATTTAGAAAGCTTCGAGTATTGAACATTTTTCCGATACAATTGAGTCGAACGGTTCACTACTTCAGAAAGCTTTTTTCACCATCACTAACGAAGGTCAAAAACATGGGAAGGCAAGACAAGGATAAAGCTTAAGTGATGCTTTAAACAGAAACAAGACTCAGCCAAGTTTGGATGAAAGTGTGGTGTATACAGTATATAGTCCAAGTAATCATTCAATGATGAACCTCAGCTGTGGCAGGAGTGATCGGAGCAATGACTTTTGGGAGTTTTAGTTCGGTTCAGGAGCAGAATTGTAGTTCTCCAGCGATCTGCTAGATCGTTGGTGATTATAACACAAAGAACCTGTTAACTGTTTTTTATTATTTTTTAATAATAATAATAATAATAATAATAAAAATAATAATAAAAAAAAAAATAATAATAATAAAAATAATAATAATAATAATAATGATAGTAGTAGTAGTATTGTTATTATTATTGATGTTATTATTATTATTCATTCTTTCATTTTCTTTTCGGCTTAGTCCCTTTATTAATCCATGGTCACCACAGAGGAATGAATCGCCAACTTATCCAGCATGTTTTTAAACAGTGGATGCCCTTCCAGCCACAACCCATCTCTGGAAATTTCTACACACACACATTCACACTCATACACTACGGACAATTTAGCCTACCCAATTCACCTGTACCGCATGTCTTTGGACTGTGGGGGAAACCGGAGCACCCGGAGGAAACCAACGCTGCGTAAAATCGTGCTGGATAAGTTGGTGGTTCATTCCACTGTGGCGACCCCGCAAGGGACAAAGCCGACAAGAAAATGAATGAATGAATATTATTATTATTATTATTATTATTATTATTATTATTATTATTATTGCTATTGCTATTATTGATGATGTTGTTGTTTTTGTTGTTATTATTATTGTTGTTGATGATGTTGTGATTATTATTATTATTATTATTATTGTTGTTGTTGTTGTTGTTATTTTTATAATTTTTATTATTATTATTATATATAGTATCTTGCAAAATAACTAGTAAAATATTATGTATCGTAAGACTAAATTAACTATTTATTATTAAAACTATTTTTTAAAAATGTGTTGAAAAAATCTTCTTTCCATTAACAGCACTTAGCAAATGTTTCAAAAGTAATTTACATTTCTAATAATAATGTAGTAAACTGTACAAACTTAAAGCAAGCATATAGTTATTTTTAAATAGGGTGATGTTTCATTACTCTTCTATTTCAAAGTCTCAGAGAATCAGACACCTTCTGGAGATTTCAGATGAAACTTCAGGTGTTGTGTCTTCAGTTCTAAAAAAAAAAAACAGTTTTGACAGGTTTGCATCTGTCTTGTGGGCATTTTCCCCTTTTTTGTGTGAGTTACATTTTGTTTTTGTCTCATTTTAGCTACACTCAAAAATTTGTTTTGTTATTTTCATTTAAAATGAGTTGAAACAACTCAATTCTCAAGTTTTTTAGGGGGTCAGTTTAATTGTTTGATGTTCAATCCACTTAAATTTGTAAAAGCAATTAATTTAATTTAATAAATTTGTGTTGGGACAACATTAGGAAGTGTGAACCCACTTTTTTTTTTTACAGTGTATTCTGAATAGAAGCCATCTTTGGTCTTCCAAAGAAAAGCATCGAAAAAAGTATCATATTGCTATAATTACAAAATGATCAGTCAACTCCTGTGAATTTGAAGAGAAGTTTGCAGCGCTGTAGTTTTCAGAACATACATTTATTACATATTTTCGAGATTAATTATTTAGCGTGTCCCAGCACAGGGGTTGCTCTGGGATTGCACAAGTTCTCTGGGTTGCGTCAGGAACGGCATCCAGCATAAACCTGTGCCAAATCCAATGTGTAGATAATTCCGCTGTGACGACCACTAACACCAGCAGCCCAAAGAAGGTGCTGATTTGCCATTTATTATTTATTAAGCGCTCCGCAAATGGGTAGTTTGCCTCATGCTCACACCACTTCGAGAAGTCAACATGCAACAGCGATTACACATTTTCCATCGCTCATATATTCTACGCTTTTAGCAGTAATCCTTCCAGCAGCTCATAACTGACTTTTCAGATGCATTGCGAAACTATTGATGGACACGGCGACTGTTTGACTTGCGTAATGTTATCATAAAGTTTTTGTGGCGGATGTGTTGGAGGCAGTTGTGGCTGAGCTTGCAGGGCCAATGTTAAATTGTCCTTGAATTGTGAGGTCTGGGTGCGTGTGAAAGGGTGTCTGGCACAGGTGCTGGCTCCAGCTCTAAGAAAATCACCTGTCTCCAGAGAAACACCAAACTAATGAGCATGTTGAAGGCTGGTGGCACAAATGTCCACATAATCCAGCTAACAGGAGCCAAAGCCAATGCTGCCAGCCTAGTGTTGCATACACTATGAATAGATAACCAGTACTCTTGCCCTAAACATGCAGACAATACTTTTTTTTGGAGACCATTATGGGAGAAACTAAAAAAATGCTGGGTTGCCATAATATGGAGCCAACTATTGAGTTAAAATGTGTAATTGGGTTTTAATTGAACATATTAACCCAACGTTGGGTCAAATATTGACAAACAACTTAAGTTTTTCTAATTCGATTTCATTCATTTTCCTTCAGCTTAGTCCCTTATTTTATCTGGGGTCGCTACAGCAGAATGAACCACCAGCTATTCTGGTGTATGTTTTACACAGCAGATGCCCTTCCAGTTGCAACCCAGTACTGGGAAACACCCAAACACTCTGACATTCACCTATAGCCCATATCTTTGAACAGTGCTAACCACTGAGCCACCATGTTGCCTTAATTCGATTTCAGTTACACTTTTTATCCCAACAGTTTGTCCGTAATTGACCATAAGTAAAATCCAACATATTAATGTGCAATAGATCTAAAATGAATATCAAATTCTTCCAAATAGTAGACACCTAGATACCACCCAAACCGCTGGGAGCTGCGATCAAACCAGCAGCTTTCCACATGGGAAGTCAGTTGCTCTAACAAGGAGGCTAAAGACCATGGCCTCTAGTGTCTGTCGCTAGAGCAACTTTTCGGGTTCAGAAGAGTGAGGTTTACCTGCACTTCCGTAGCTTGCCTCCATTACACCAGCCTGATCTAATGAGAAAACGTAAATATTTTACGTTTTGTCAGTTTAGTTACTAATTTGTACGAATTTATATGAAAATCTAAGATTTTAAAAAGGAGGCGTGGCACCTTACCCCAACCCCACCCCTAAACCCAATCGTCATTTGGGAATAAGCAAATCGTACTAAATTGTATGAATTAGATCATACAAATACATACCAATTAGCCACTAAATCAAAATGTTACGAATTGCCGTGAGATTGTGTTGGTTACACAGGCAATGGTCAAAAACAGGAGCAAAAAAATCAAAACAGTAAACAAAACAGAGATCAAAACACGACAAGACAAACAGGAAAAAACATTTTGTAATGTTCGCTAGGCAAAACAAGACTCAGCCAAGTGTCTGTGAAAGTGAGCGGTATATATAGTCAATGTAATCAGTTAAGATGAGTTTCAGCTGTGTATGTGTGTGTCCGGATTATTGTCAGCTGTGGCAGGAGTTGATGAGTGCAAAGAGTTCTGGGAGTTGTAGTTCGGTAGGAATACCGGAACTAATGTCCAGTGGAGAAAACACAGCTGGCGATTAAAACAGTTATAACCCAATTTTGGGTCAAATATGAACCCAATATTAAGTTAAAATGTTTCATTGAAATTCAATTGCAAATATTAACTTACATGGTCAAATATGGACAAACCCAATGTTGGGTTTGTTTATTCAATTTACATTACACTTTTTATCAACATTTTATACGTTTTTTATTTTATTTTATTTTTTATTTTAGCTAAATCATTGCTAGCATGTTTCTGATGATGATAACATATTAAACTCTAAAAATTATGATTTGTTGTAAAACAATATATAAAGTGTAGTACATTTAATTAAAAAAAGCTTCACCCAATGTTGGTTTTGTTCATATTTGAATATTTATATTTCATATTATTTCTTTCTTGTCTGCCTCTTTTCTTTTTGGGGGCTAAATCATTGCTATCATGTTTCTGATATTGCTGGACAGACACTAGACAGACTGATAGATAGGTTGATGTTTTTTTTTTTTTATAACACATATCAGAAATGTATTTTGTTCATGTGTCCTTCATGAGTGAACTCTGAGTCCCATAACTCCAGAGTGTTTGTTGAGCGGTGCTGGCAGGTTTTAGTGACAGAGGTCAGCCACAGTATTCGGTCAGTAAAGCAGCAGGTATCAAGGTGACTCAGCTTTCATTTCAGTGCCAAACAAGAGTTCAGTCTCACACATACTTTCGCTAGCAGTCCTGCCCTTAACTATACATGGAATGAGGGGGTTGATGTGGTGTAGCCAAGTTGGACACACTTCTGAATTAAAGGGAAATGTCACCCAAAAAATGACATTTACTCAGTATTTACTTTTACTCAGTAGTTTCTTTCTTCTCTTGAATACAACATAAGTAACTTTGAGGAAAGCTGAAAATGTAAACATTGACTTCCATAATAAGCAAATAAAAGCAAATATTATGTAAGGCATTGATCACACCGAACACACTTTTTGTGATAAGAGGTGCCTGTTTTTAATGGTTTTCTGATGGCCGCAAGCGATTAAAAAATATTTTTAAATATTTAAAAATATAGTATTAAAGATAACTATAAGCTAGTGTGCTCCAAAATTGTGTTTAGAAGATATAGCAATTTGTCAAGCGATTTGCACAATGCTAAGCTCGTTTTAACTGCCTGCTGCACCTCGTGTTTTTTGTCTGTGCGCTCTGTGCATCCGCAGTTGAAAAAAGCCAACTCTGAGCAGAAAAAAACCTGTTACATCAGTTTCATCTTTTGCATTGTCCAATCAAATGAATGCAGAGACGTGGTTTCCGTTGAAGTGACAGCAGTGTTTGTTTTGTCAAGATGACTACGGAGACTTTTAAAGATGGAGGAGAGACTAAGAACACTGTTTCAAGTTATACAAAGCTGTATGACTTCACAAATCGTGAATGTCACAATATTATTAAATATTACAAGTAATAACAATATCAATAGTGGTTGCCTAGCAACATAAAAAGCGCAGCACATTTTTTTTTCTTGCCAACAAAAAAAGGCAGTGCAGTGTGCTTTGTGTTCTCAGAACGGAAAAGTGAACAACATTCTGTGTGTTTGGCCACTTTTCAACATTTTTAAAAATGTAATATACTGTAATGTATTTAACAATGGAATACTGGAATACACATTCGATTTCCACACAATCGACAATCCAATTTTAATTAAGTTAGCTTATTAGTTTTTACACATTTAAGTTGATTGATTAAGTTGTCCTAAAAAAATAAATAAATAAATAAAGAATTGTGTTATTTCAGCTCATTTAAAATGTAAAGTAGTTTCAACAAACAACACATGTCTTTTTTTTTTTTTTGTTGAGTGAAATAAACTCATATTGTAAAGATGTAAAGAAAAATTTGTAAAACAATTTGAGTGTCCAGAAAAGCGCTATAGAAATGTAAGGAAATAATAATAATTATTATTATAGTAGGTTGAAACAAGTGAGCAAATGATGATAGACTTTTCATTTGTGAGGGAACCTTTACTTTAATATTATGGATAAATACCAAACATTTGTATATTGTGTAAGAAAACTTGTACAAAACACTTCTCAACCACTGTTGTTGTTCATAGTATAAGCTGATTTCATTCTTATATGTTAATTGTCATCAGTTATTTGATGATGTGAAGTGAGAGGATCGAGAGGATCATGTGCTTATGGTTGCTTGCGGCTGGTCCCGCATTATTCAATTTATTATTCACCAATCAGACGATTCCTAAGCCACTATACATACCCTAAGTTCCATTTAACAGCCATCTTTGTTTTGAAGAATCCTCCCTTCCACCCCTACTCCTTTCCTAGATGGGTGGCACAGTGGCCCAGTGGTTAGGACTGTTGCCTCACAGCAAGAACGTCACTGGTTCTAGTCCTTACCAAGCCAGCCGACATTTCTTTGTGGAGTTTACACATTCTCCCCGTGCTCATGTGGGTTTCCCCCGGGTTCCCCGGTTTCCTCCCACCATCCAAAAACATGCAACTTAAGTTAATTGACTAATCCAAATCGGCACCATAGACATGCTAGTAAGTAGTTATCTCTTTAGAGCAATCACTATCTGTTCATTAGCTACTACAGCAGTGTAATCAATCATCAGCTAAGTGTGAACTCTTGAAATAAAGATTTAATTCTTCTAAATGTTTTTCGGGTGCTGTATTCAATTCAGCTTGAAGACTTCACTGTATTCACTTTATTACTGTCTGAAAGAAATCAAAACTCTGCGGTTGTTGAATGTCTTATTTATAATAATAAATTCAAAATAATAACCACATTTTTCCAAATTGTAGGAAAAATATATTTGGCAGACATCTACAGTAGATATCATGTGTACACCTCGACCTATAGCTGATGAGTAAATGCTCTAAAATGTCCTTTTTAAGCATCAAATAGACATCTCTGCAATGTACATGTGCTATCAGGGGTCTGAAAGGCATCTTTTAAAAAGTGCTTCATCTGAAAAACATCTGCTATGAACAACAATTTTATAAACATCTTTAAAATCATAAATATCTTTAGAAAATCTTTTAAATGTCTTTTTTTTTTTTAACTTGTTCAAACTACTTATTTAAAATGAGCTGAAACAACACAATTCTTGAGATTTCATTGGGACAACTTATTTTTTTTTATGTTCAATCCACATAAATGTGTTAAAGCACATATTCCTAAAAACTTATGATAAAACAAAAAGCCAACAACTGATATACCACATTGTAACAAGCAACAGATGGTTTCTGATATTGTATTATTGAACCTATTCTTAGCTTTAAAAAGGCAACCTAATCATAAAATGATCCATGCTAACTGTCGATCATATACCTGTCAATATTGTGATGTAAATCATCTGGAGCTGTTTCATTGTAAATAAACTTCTGAAACGATCAGAAATATGTTTTTATTATTATTTACAAAGGATATAATAATTAGTATACATTAGAAAAAGCTGCAAATAAATTAGCAAACAGTTCAGCTCATTAATACTATTAGCTATTATAAAGAAATAGAATCAAGTTATCAAATCTCATATTTTCTTCACTGTATAATTTAAACATTCTGATTAAAGAGCAGCGAATGAATCTCTCATTTAGATTTTTTTGGTTTGATTACATTAAATAACAGAGCTGTCACTTTAAAACTGCACAGATCTATAATGAAAGCATTTGATTGTTTTCCTAACTGTTTATGCTCATTTAAAACAAAATTTGTTGTGCTCAAAAGAAAACCCAACAAGATCAACATGTCTAGATGTTGTTGTTATTATTATTCATTCATTTATTTTCTTTTCGGCTTAGTCCCTTTATTAATCTGGGGTCGCCATAGCGGAATGAACCGCTATTACTATTATTATTATCATTATGATGATGATGTGTATATGTCTGTTCAAACACGCACCCAAAACCCAGTGTCCACTTGAGCTCAGCATCAAATCACGTACGTACAGAATCCGCTTGGGAAACAGCGTCTATTATCACTATGGAGAGCATCAGCTGACAGTCATGCATCTTTATATGAACTCACTGTTTTGAGGATTGCATAGGGGCAATTGTGCCTGTAATGAAAAGGAAATGAATCGCGCCGTTTTTATGTTTATTTCAAAGTGTTTCCATCAGGTTTTCATGCCTAAATAAAATGAAAGCACAGAATTGGTTCACATTTAAGAGCAAGGGCGGCCCCTGGTGGTTCGGCGGTATGGGTTGCATATAGGGAGGATCGGCTCTTCTCAGAAAGATAAAAAATACAGGAGAAATACGGGAAAATACCTTTACGGGATGACAGCGGGATAGAACTGTAAAATACGGGAGAATCCCGGGAAAATGGGAGGGTTGACAGGTATGCTGTCGATGCCTACAACTGAACTTGTGGATTTCAGAGGAACAAAATTAAAGCAATATATTTATTAGTAGGCTATTATAGATAAATGGTATAGCCTATATAAAAAAAATAAATGGTAAGAAATTATATTATTTAGCTTATTTTGCTCCAAATGACACTTGCACTGGGCTTACATGCCAAACCTAAGAAAATTAGGGATTTTTTAACTCTTACCAGACACCCTGCATCTTTTCATGGAAACAATCTCATCTATTCTAGATGTAATGTCCCTTGCCATGGCTACTTTCATTACAGACATAATATGTCGGTCTGTGAGGTGGGATCTGTGGGATGTTTTGGTCAGTTTGATTGTAGAGAACATTTGTTCACATGAGTATGTGCTCCCAAACATAGACATAACGCGTGCTTGTGCCAACTTTAGTCTCAGAATTATTTTACCTTGTTTACATTTAGCGTAACATTGTGCTAACGTCTAAATTAGCGAGTAGGGTCAAGCGCAACAGCATCACCTGCGTCTCAATACTGTAATTGACACAGACCTATTTTTTAAAGCGAGCACGGGCCACTTGAACTTCATTACCAAAACTTGTTGTCGGGCCTGATTAAATGTTTTGACGGGCCGCATTTGGCCCGCGGGCCTTGTAATTGACACATGAGTGTTAAAGTGTTTAGTTAAATTAATCGATTTTTGTTGGGACAGCATGAATGAAATGTGTGGAACCCTGCATTTTTTACAGCGTATATATGTGTTTGCTGTTTGTTCAAACTACTTGTTTAAAAAAAGCGGGAACAACTTGATAACTTACTTGTTTTATGTTCAGTCCACTTCAATTAGTAAAAACTAATCAGCTAACTTAATTTCTTCATGTTGCCCCAACACAAATCAATTGTGTGGAACCCAGCATTGATTTCACAGGTATGGGTAATTATTTTATATTAGCAAATTTAGAGGTAAACCAAACCACATTTTTATAATGGATATTTAATTTAATGTATTTTATTTTATTGTGTATATTTTTAACATTTCTTTTTTCTGATTTCTGCTGATTGTAGGTAATGTAAGAGACCAAACATTGTATTTAGACATCAATATTGGTCAATAATGCAATTGCACTAAATTGCATTATATAACAGACACAGAGACGGAGAGAAAAAAACTTTTCAGTAAAAGCAAGTGCAATGTAAGGTTTGACCAGTTGGTTTTCTGTTTTAATCTCTCTGACAAAGATTACAGTTACAGACAACATGGCAAAAACATCAAAGCTTGTTGTAATCAGCATGATCCAGATGGACCAAAGTCTGGTCAGATCACCTTAAAAAAAACAAAAAAAAGATTCTAAAAGGCTTAGGTTACAACATATTGATAACACATTATGCATTTGCCATTAAAATCAAGGCATGTCACTAAAACACAGTTCCCACACTATTATTCTGTCTTTCTGCATTCATCTCAATGGGCATTTCCATATAAAATATAGTAGTAGTAGTAGTAGTAGTAAACTTTATCGCCCTTGACAGGAAATGTGTTATGGGCATCACCATATTGCTGCAGACATTCCATAATAACAAACAATAAAAACAATACAAAATAAAGTAGTTACAATAATTATAATGCTAATTAAGATATGTTCTTGTTAAATAAACCCACTGAAACTGGTACAATGGATTTCTTATATCGGTTTAACCCACTCTTAGGGACTCTATATCTCCTACCAGAGGAAAGCGGTTCATAATGTGGAAACAAAAAATGAGTTGGATCATTTAGAATCCTTTCCACTTGATTAAGGACACAATTTTCATATAAAACTTGAGGATTAAAATATTGATTATCCCCAACAATCCTGTCTTTAAGCGATGGATCAGCTCAGATTTACACTGTACAGATACAGTTGAAACCAGAAGTTTACATACACTCTAAAAAAAGGAACATAACCATTTTTAAAAAAATGTCTGATGGTAAATCATACTAAACGTTTACTATTTTTAGGTCCGTTAGGATTACCTAAATCATTTACATTTGCTAAATGCCAGAATAATGAGAGAACTTTGTTTTTTTGAGAATATTTTATTAATTTCTAGACAGTCAAAATTTTACATACATTTCCTTGGTATTTTTTTAGCTTTGCTTTTAAACTGTATAACTTTGGTCAAATGTTTTGGGTATCCTTCCACAAGCTTTTCACAATAGTTTGCATTGGTGTAACTGAGTCAGATTTGTTGGCTGTCTTGCTCGCACAAGCTTTTTTGCAACAATTTGTCTACAAATTTCTATAGGATTGAGTTCTGGGCATTGTGATGGCCACTCCAAAACATTCACTCTGTTGTCCTTAAAGCACATTTTATCTAATTTGGCAGTATGCTTATGGTCATGGTCTGTTTGGAAGACCCATTTGTGGCCAAGTTTTAATTTCCTGGCTGATGTCTTGAGAATTTGCTTCAGTATTTCTACATAATGTTCTTTCTTCATGATTCCATCTATGCTGTGAAGTGGACCAGTCCCTCCTGCAACAAAACAGCCCTACAACATGATGCTGCCGCCCCCATACTTCACAGTTGGGATGGTGTTCCTAAGCTTGTAAGATGTAACACTGGTCATTATGGCCAAACATTTCAATCTTAGTTCAATCAGAACACAGGAAATGTCTCCAAAAAATTTATTTTTTTCCAGTGTAATTTTGCAAATTGTAATTTGGCTTTTTTGTTGATTCTGGTTTGTTGTTTTTCCCATGTTGTCACACAAGAAAGCAGTGTGTTTGAGGTTTTCCTTAAGTATTATTCTACAGTTGTGCCTCCAATTAACTCAAATGTTGTCAATTAGCCAATCAGAAACTTCCAAAACCTTGACACCATCATCTGAGCTTTTTCAGAGGCATAATAATCTTATTGTATGTAAACTTGACTTTCAAGAAAAGTTATAACAGATTCTCACAAAATATCTGTCTCATTATTCTGCAAATAAGCATAACAGAAACACATCTGATAATCCTAACTTACCTAAAAGAGAAAAAGTTTAGTCACATTAACATCTGACTTTTTTTTAAATGGTTATGTGCCTTATGTTTTCAACTGTAGGTTGCCAAACCACAGTGTGATACCATACCTGACAATGTTTAAAGAACAGCTTTGTAAAACAACATCATATAAGCTTCTTGTCAACTCCAAAGAGATGTAACCTCCGTAAAAATATAATTTCTGGTGCAAACAAGAACAAATCCATTCTATGTGTGTTTTCGACATAAACTGTAAACATACACATAGATTTTTGTGTGTGTGTGCATTCATAAATGTCCTATGCACCTTATGAAAACTGCATGTGTTTGTTTTTAGGTCAGACAGTAAGAGTACTACAAAGCGTTTAGGTCATATAGGGATCTGTATAATATATAGTATAATTGATGAGTGTATTTTCTATATATAAAGAACCAGTGTATATGTTTATAAATGGGTCAAGTATTGAAATCCCCCATAAACTGTATATTATTTTTTTTTCCAATTGGTTGGTTTTAGATGTATAAAAATTCCATTTGTATAAATTATTTATGCATCCATCACAGACTCAGACTAGTGTATGTTTGCCTTAGCTTGTACTGTACATCTGAAAGACACACGTGTATGCTAAACATGTTTGCATACTGTACGTCTGTGGAACCAAAATATTTGCATATGAGCTGTTTTCGTTAATTGATACATCCAGTGCTGATTAATTATTAATTCATGTAAATTGTTTATGCGTATGTGCATAAAACACAGACTTGTGTTGCTAGCATATATTTTAGGTACATGTACTGTATAGCCTTGAGCTCTGGAATATGTGGTGATATTTTTCATATATTTTTTAAAGATTAAAAAGGCTTAAAAAAAAAAACATATAGCAATGTAAGTATAAATCTATAAATCATATATATATATATATATATATATATATATATATATATATATATATATATATATATATATATATATATATATATATATATATATATATATATATATATACACACACACAGTTGAAGTCAGAATTATTAGCCCCCCTGAATTATTACCCCCCTGTTTATTTTTTCCCAATTTCTGTTTAACAGAGAGAAGATTTTTATTAACGCATAATAGTTTTAATAACTCATTTCTAATAACTGATTAATTTATCTTTGAAATGATGACAGTAAATAATATTTTACTAGATATTTTTCAAGACACTTCTATACAGCTAAAAAGGACATTTAAAGGCTTAACTAGGTTAATTAGGTTAACTAGGTAGGTTAAGGTAATTAGGCAAGTTATTGTATAGCGATGGTTTGTTCTGTAGACAATCTGGGGAAAAATAGCTTAAAGGGGTTAATGATTTTTACCCTAAAATGTTTGTAAACAAATTAAAAAACTGCTTTTATTCTAGCAGAAATAAAACAAATAAGATTTTCTCCAGAAGAAAAAATATTAGTAGACATACTGTGAAAAATTCCTTGCTCTGTTAAACATAATTTGGGAAATATTTAAAAAAAAAATAATAATAATTCTAAGGGGGCTTATAATTCTGACTTCAACTGTATATATATATATATATATATATATATATATATATATATATATATATATATATATATATATATATATATATATATATATATATATATATATATATATATACACACACACACATTAGTAATTTATGTGAATATATGATGTGTTTATGTATATATTTGTATTCTTTTGTATGCTTGGAGTGCTGTATGTCAGAAATAGAACAAGATATCAGTTTATTGTGCAGCATTCATAGCATTACTCTATTGAAGCAAAGACAGAATCACTTATTTTTAATAGTCACATAGCACTCCTAGCATTTAGTGTAGAGATGATGGAAATGTAGGAAATAGTGTTCAAGAGGTGGAGGTAAGGAACTGTTTATTAGTTTGTTCAGCACACTACAGAGGCAGTCATATTGTCTGTTTTTAAATGTTGTCTTAAATGTGTTTTGTAATTTTTAATTTATCCACTATTTGTTGTGGACTAAAAATTACATATGTGTGCCTCAGTGTCACTATCACCAGCCTGTGCAGATTGCTGGAAAACATTCAGTCACTACACATCTGCCACTGAACTGGACTACATATTCCATCATGCACCTCACACACACACCAGTTCTCAGATCTCTACTGATTGCTAACACAGAGGTGAAGCTCATGTGGACTAATTACCAGGACTTATAAATACACATCACTTTCACCCACTCTTTGCTGAGTCTTGTATCCTGTAAGTGAGCATTGCGATGCGCTTTCCTGCCTGGCCTAACCATTCTTTTGATCCTTATTTTGTTTATGTTGTTTTGCCGCCTGTCCCGACCACTAGTGGTGGGCAGAGCGAGGCTTCATGAAACACTGAAACAGTTGAAGCAAATGCGTCGAAGCTTTGAAACATTAAACTTCGAAACGTTAACCTGTTTCTACAGTGAAACCTAGTGGTCATTTTTTTATGTATTACTCTGGAACAGCTTCAGCAAAGAAACAGTTAAACAAATTGAGGTATTGAACACCACATTGTAGAGTGAGGTTTCAAGTGATTTAGTGAAGCTGTGAGAGTTCCAAACTAGCATGCATAGATAATGTGTTCGAATCCAGGATGATGCAGCTGTGGATGTTACTTTTTAAATACTCTGTTCTTATAGCGTGTTTTGTTTTAACATTGGTCTGACATCCGAATAAACACTTTCTGAATAAATATGTCTTGTTTTAGTCATAAAAAAATAACATTATTAAAATACATCAAGGGGCGAAGCAGTGGCATAGTAGGTAGTGCTGTCGCCTCACAGCAAGAAGGTCGCTGGTTCGAGCCTCGGCTGGGTCAGTTGGCGTTTCTATGTAGAGTTTGCATGTTCTCCCTGCGTTCGCGTGGGTTTCCTCCGGGTGCTCCGGTTTCCCCCTTAGTCCAAAGACATGTGGTACAGGTGAATTGGGTAGGCTAAATTGTCCGTAGTGTATGAGTGTGAATGAGTGTGTATGGATGTTTCCCAGAGATGGGTTGCAGCTGGAAGGGCATCCGCTGCGTAAAACATGTGCTGGATAAGTTGGCGGTTCATTCCGCTGTGGCGACCCTGGATTAATAAAGGGACTAAGCCAAAAAGAAAATGAATGAGTGAATGAAATACATCAAGTCATAATTTGCCAGCCATCCCTACCAGTCACCTGTTTATAATGATAACTCTCTGGATTACATTCATGCTCCTGTTTGTTCTTGTTGGGACCTTGCCTGTACTGCCATCCCAAAATAAAGCTAAATTTGGATTCTCACCTCTTTGGATCCTTACCATATTTCTGCAAACAAAAGAATACCCTAGCTTTCTGATAGTAGAAACAAAACTTTACTTCAGGAGTGTCTTTCAGATTTTCAAAAACAAAATTTTCAACTTTTACATTGGTAAAAACGTTGCTTTCTTGTTTGCCAGACAAAGTGAGGTATGCATCTTCAGAGGAGGTACACAATTACAACTCAAACAATTATAGGCTTACCAGGGCAGTTTATATCGAAGTTGATATTTAACCGCACCATGTTGATGTTTCGTAACATTTAATGTTTACGAGGTGTGTTGTTAGGACAATGCTCAACCCCCAACCTGGAGGACCAGGACATACACATACACAGTTGAAGTCAGAATTGTTAGCCCCCTTTTGAATTTTTTTTTTCTTTTTTAAATATTTCCCATAATCATCATCTATCGGTTATTTTAATTAGAAAAACTGTTAGCCAGTCAACGTGGGAGAGGAAGTTAAGAGTCTTGGATGTGGCGTCAAAACAGAGTGTCAAAAACAGGATAGCTTAAAAAAATATGATATAAATAAAGATGTTCATGCCTGTTGTCTCACAATCCATGCATGTTGTCTCAACATAAATCAGTTAAATTACTTAACAAAGTGGATTGAACATAAAACAATTAAATTGTCCCCAAAAAATCTCAATTGTGTTGTTTCCTCTCATTTTAAATGTGTTCTTTGAACAAGATAGACCTTAAAGGACATTATAAAATATGTATTTATGGCCCCTTTAAGGAACTTCAATTTGCTTTTATCAAAATAAATAAATAAATAAAAAACCACAACATTTATATTCATGTTTTCACAAGTTAAATGTCACACAGTGTGGTTGTTTCAGTGAAGAGCCAATACTTCTTCTGCCGAGGCTCTATATGTGTAATATTTTAGTGCTTCATTGCATTTCCTGTGGTGTGATTGGCTGTCAGAGGCAAATGTCACACTGATTCATAGAAGGAAGACATGGTGACCAGGAAGCAGCATCAGGGTTTCAGCATCAACATGACAATGAGCTCTGAGCGAGTTCATTAAGCCTCCCAACTTCTTCTTCTTCTCTCTCTCTCTCTCCTCACCTTCACCTGCGTTTATGTGTCTCAGGCTGTCAGTGTCCAAGTATAGCCACTTCACTCCTTTAATGATGAGCAAATGAATGCAGCCTGGTCTGGCCCTCTGCCATCAGACATGCAAAAGGACAAGCTCATCTAATCATTTACCACTCAAGGGCTGCACAAATGAACACACACTTTAAAGTGGATGACAGGATGTGCTGTGCAGATCAAATTTAGAGAACAATTTCCTAAATTTTGAGGGTCACTGCTTAATCCTTAATCCACAGCAAACCTGTAATCCAAAGAGCATTTTTTGTGGGAATATTAAGAAAGAGTTGTGTATATTATGATCAGTGTTGGGGAGTAACGGAATACATGTACCGGCGGTACGTATTTAGAATACTATTCATGAGTAACTGTATTCCGTTACAGTTACTATTTTTAAACAGGGTATTTAGAATACAGTTACTTTAATAATACCATTGGAATACTTAGGGCGATGCGTGTCTGGCCCATAATAATATTTGCCGCCGAAACCATAGAAACAGAAGCTACACTCCCGACAGCGTTAACTCAGTGAGACTCACGCAACTGACCCTGTTCTCATGCTCTCACACTACACCTCCATTTTCTCACGCAGCAAAAAGGACGATCGCAAACACCGAACAACAACCATGATTTTCAAATAAACTGCTTTTTTTGCCGTCATTGTTCGTGAATTCGCTGCTTGATGTTTCGTTTGCGCTTTCAGAGGTTTCATTTACGCTTCTTAAATTTACGTTCGCTTTTCTGACACAAATGTGGGCGGGACACCTTAGCCAAAGTTGGCAGCCCTGGTTAACTTGAGTGTACAAATATGGAGGATTCAGACCAGGGGCTCGAGGGGTTGGAGCCGCAACCGAAGCAACTTTCTAGCAGCAGTAAAGGAAAAAATGCATTCACGTCTTGGAAGTTCAAGCATTTTTTCTCTTTAAAGAATGTGAGGCGTGAGCGAAACCTGACAGTGCAGTGCAATCTCTATTTCTGTGCAGACTGTGAAATACAAAGGGTAAGCAAAATGCATATTATATACATATACTGTATATTACAGACAGTAATGCTGTCTATGTTCAAGCCCTTTATATCTTTATTATAGAGACAGAAATTGAATTTGTTGACACTTTGATAAATAAACATTATTTAATAAACATAATTATATTGTTTTTGTTTATTTATCAGTCAATAATGGGCATTAGAGGCCCTCTGTTTTCTTGCAGAAATTGCTACCAACGCATAGTGTGACATTTAATAGACTTGAAGGCTGTTTTTAAGGGCAAGTATTCCAAGTATTTAGAATACAGTACCAGGATTAAGCAAAGTAACGGAATACGTTACAAAATACATTTTAAAGCAGGTATTCTGTATTCTGTAACTAAATACATTAACAAAGTATTCTCCCCAACACTGATTATGATGCACAATATAAAAAATTCAATAAATATTTGGAAATGAACAATGATCAGATGCACAATATATCTCACAATTATCAGTATCATAGTATACAGTGCATCCGGAAAGTATTCATAGCGCTTCACTTTTTCCACATGTTTTTATGTTACAGCCTTATTCCAAAATGGATTCAATTTCCTCAAAATTCTACACACAATAACCCATAATGACAATGGGAAAAAATATTATTTGAAATTGTTTCTCTTCTAAGCTGCTGAAACATCTCAAGAATGATCAGTGGAAATAGAATGTACCTGAGCTCAATTTGGAGCTTCACGGCAAAGGCGTGAAGGTATTTTCGGTAACACTTTAAATTAATTGTCCATTAGTTAATGTTGGTTAATGTATTTACAAACATGAACAAACAATTAGTAATACATTTATTATGATATTTATTCCTGTTAGTTAACGTTAAGGTAAATAACATTAGTTAATGTTAGTTCATGTTAACTCACAGTGCATTAAATAGTTATTTAAGTCAATGTTATTGTTAATGATATTTAATGTTAATGTTAAGGTAAATAACATTAGATTATTCATTCTTAGTTAATTTTAGTAAATACATTAACTAACATCAACTAATTGACCATAATAAAGTGTTACCGTATTTTCAGTAATATATATATATATATATATATATATATATATATATATATATATATATATATATATATATATTATTTATTTATTTTATTTTATTTTATTTTATTTATTTTATTTTATTTTATTTTATTTTATTTTATTTTATTTTTGGCAGTTAGCTGGCTGGTGTTTTACTGACCTATGTTTTTTCCTGTGGCACTGAGAAATTTGTCATGTCTTCCTCTTTGTTCAACTCATACCCTCTCTTTCATTTTAACTGCTCTTGCGTTTGATTTGTCCTCTTCACTGTCTATATTTTCCAGAGATGGGCCCTCTCTCTCTCTGTCTCTTTCTCTCCCTCTCTCTATCTCCCTCTCTCCTTTTCTCTCTCTCTGTTTGAGTTATAGTTGCTCATGCTATCCAATCCGCCACTACAGTCCTTTTCAGATGAGGTTCACCTCCTTTTTGTATTCACCTCCACTTTGTTTCAATTGTCAGAGTTATTACGTTGCAGTAATATGAAAGAATGACTTACAGCCAGTAAGTTTCACACAGGCAAACATGTCTCACACTATCTTTAGAAAATGTAAACGTTTTTAAAGCAGCTGTTGGGTGTTTTGTGTAAGTATTTGTGATTTTGAAGCTCCTACAGATGACTGAGTAGAATTCACTGCTGTGAATATATTGCATTTGTTATTACTGTGAATAGCTTTTCTGTACTGTACAGTTAAAGTCAGAATTATTAGCCCCCCCCCTTTGATTTATTTCTGCTTTTTTAAATATTTCCCAAATGATGTTTACCAGAGCAAGGGAATTTTCACAGTATGTCTGATAATATTTTTTAAATATTATCAGACATTATCGAGTTATTAAAACTATTATGAATAAAAATGTGTTGAATAAATCTTCTCTCTGTTAAACAGAAATTGGGGGGAAAAAAATAAACAGGGGGGCTAATAATTCTGACTTCAAATATATATTCCAGCCAAAAAAAGACAAGACTTTCCACTGAAGAAAAATAAAATGGGTAAAATTGTTGCTCACCTGAGAAATGTTTGACAAATATTTTAAATAATCACATAAGGAGTAATCATTTAGTCTTAAGTTATATGTTGTCTTCTAAGAACTGAAAATCTGGGAGCAGTAGCAGTTTGTCCTCTGTTGTTGAAGACTTTACTAGAGACTCAGACATTGAATCATTGAGATGGCCCACACTGGTAGCGTGGTAGAGGTCACGATTTGTACATGCCGAACAGCAACATCACGCTGAGCCGGAGGCAGATCCTACTAAATTATTATATTTTAGTGGTCAAACGATTAACCACAATGAATTGCATATTTATACAAGATAAAGATTTGTATATATGCATGTGTACTTTGTATATGTATGTATGTATCTACAAATACACACACATAAAATATATAAAATAAATAATTATATATATATATATATATATATATATATATATATATATATATATATATATATATATATATATATATATATATATAAATTACAATTTTATACAATATAGTCATTCATAGTGTCCCTTAGTCTCCCACCAGTGATGATTTACAGACATATCGCACTGCTACTTGTGTGATATTGCGTTTATACAACAGTTTGACGGCATTAATCATGTATATAAAAAAGAAAATCAAACACAGAGTCTAAAAATTAGTTTGTGTTAGGAATTACTTTTTTCCACCATTTCTTCACGTCTGCAGCTGATGTCAGAACAGCAGAAACTTTTGCTACTTCACCAACGTCACTTTAGAGCTAGTGTTTGAATGATTCTCTAGTGTAATGTCTAAAGTGATGACAAAACAGGTGATTTTTAAGATTATAAGGCTGAACGGCATGAAATGTCATCAGTCTAGAGACATTTCCCAGTATTTCTCTGTTGCAATTGGGATATCACAATAATTAACCCCGAAAAAGCCAAAGCAACACAAACACTAGCAGATTACTGTTGTTTTTGCGATAAGGAAAAACGCTAAACACATGCGGGTACTTCCTCTTTCTTTTTACTGAACTAATCTGCAGTAACGAAAACAGGAGACTTATTAGAAACAAGCAGATGGCCAACCAAACAGTAAGTTATGGTTATACAAAAAGTGGCCAACAAAAAATAAACACGTTCCTGATATGTGAGTCCCATCTCACACTCAATACATTACAATTACCATGGTATAAATACAGCACTGCAGCATTAATATTTTATAATGTTTTGATCAGCTGTAGTTTGAAAATTCGCAGATCTTTTCTCTTCTAAGGGCTTATTATGCGGTCTCTGCCGCCATCTTGTGAATAGACAACTTCAAGTGTCTTTTGCTCTGCTTAATGATAGGCTGATAGATGCCGACACGCTGTATCTCAGAAATTATAAATATTTAAAATAGGCATTATCCTTATAAATAAACTGCATAGATGCAATCTAAACAACTACATTCTCAACTAAAAAAGCCTCAAAAATACATTATGTTGTCCAACAGCTGCAATATTTGTCAAACTGTAGTGAGTTTATTGATCTGCTGTCACGCTATGTGGGCGGAATAATACAAAAGGGTGAGGAGGCTGTACGAATTCTGATACTGCAGAATATCGCACGGCTATAACATATACTGTATACTGTATATGTTGTGATGGAACTTGAATCCAAAGATTCAAAGTTTGGTAATATGATAATCAGAGCTCGATATTGTGACCGTTTTGGTCGCATAAGCGGCCGAAATTTTATCTATGCGACCTCACAATATATTTGGGAGCATTTGTGTGAGTGCATAAAATTGTTGTTTTCACAGCAAAATGTTCACCACATGCACGGATTTAGGAGGCATTCATGAATTAAGCATCTTTGCACCTAAAAACACCAAACGCAGTGCTCAGGAATGGTTTAAAACAGTTGACATGTCATCTTGCTGCACTAAAAAACAAAGCCCGCAATGCTTGTACCGCCTTCAAGCTCTTCTTATTGGCCCACTGCGCTAGAACAGAACATGAATGGATTGATTAATATCAGCTGTCAATCACTCAGTTCCGATGACGGGGAGCTACAGCCGAGAACATGTAAAGGTCTGGATACGAGAGAATGAAAACAACACTGGCAGATTTAGTTTTAGAAACCACCTAAAGTTCCAAATAATGGCACATCTGATTAGTGATCATGTAATGATGTTTATCCGGCATTTACACTTTTCGAAGAGTGGATGTTTTAAGTATGAGATGTTCTAACGCTAATCCTTCATTAATCGTCACAATGCTGTCAGTCGTGCGACCGCGTTCACCATTGCTAAAGAGCATGCATTCACCGAGATGAACCTAATACAGTATTGCAGCTCATGAAAAGACCGTTATTGCTATTAAGATGACGTATGCAAATAATAAGTTATATGTCAATATCATCTGTGCAATATCAGACACCACCTGTGAGAACAGCACAGTTATTATTGGTAATTTCCAGTGGTGTAAAGTAACTAATTACAAATACTCAAATTACTAACAACTGAGTAGTTTTTCTCAGGAATTGTAATTTACTGAGTAGTTTTAAAAATGTGTACTTTTACTTTTTCAGTACATTTTTAGTGTAGTATCTGTACTTTTACTCCACTACTTTCCTTTAACCTGCAGTCATTACTTTATTTTTCTTGTCCATGGGGATTAGAAAAATCAGTCCTGAGATTCCTGTCCAATCAAATCGCACATACAGTAGATGGTAAATCGCATCATAATGAACTACCTCAAGACGTGTGCACTTCATAATTTCAGCAAACTGTTTGAAAGTATTAAAAGTGTCCATGAAGATGTTTAAAATCTTTACCCGCATTGACCCAGAGAATGTTTAGATGCATGTCACTGATGAGAACATGACGGATGTTTACTGTATGATGACCGAAGTGGCCTTAAACATCCAGCAGGCACAGGATGTCAACATGACGTCTGGATGACGTTGAACCCTAACGTCATGGGGACTTTGCATTTTGTTTGGAAATAAAAATCGGGTTGACGTCAGAACTCAACGTCAAGCCAATGTCAATGTCCAATGTCCAACCTACATTGTTACAGCTTGACATTGTGTGATTGTTACCCCTATAACATCTATCAGATGTTGGATTTTGGTTGCCGTACCTGATGTATAAATGTCAGTATTTGACGTCATATATGACGTTGGTTTAAGATGTTGGCTCGACCCTGGATTTTGGTCACTTTCTAACAACCTAAAATCAACCAAATATCAACGTCATTTGACGTCATTATTGGACATCAAAATAACGTTGTCCTTAGCTGCTGGCTTGACAATTAATTTTGGTCACCTGACATTACAACCTAAATCTAACCTTTATATTAATGTCTCATGATGTTGTGTGCCTTCTGGGCAATAACTAAATGCACTACAGAATGTTACGTTTACACACACATGCACAAATTACATGTAAACATATCAGCTTTTGACAGCGTAATACTCAATACTCTTGAGTACTTTTAAAAGTGCTACTTTTTACTCATACTTTGAGTAATATTTACAACAGATACTTTTACTCTACTTGCACTACATTTTTAGGCAAGTAATGGTACTTTTACTTGAGTACAATTTTTTCCACCACTGTTAATTTCAGTTCATCTCATTCACGTCAAGCAGTTTGTGCAGGGCCGGTGAGCGCTTGCTGATTTTTGTTTATTTGTTAGTTGTGATTAGTGTTGATTTCAAATGCAATAAATCTGTTAATATAAAATATGTAGTAACGGTGCTCATAATTTTTGGTGGGTGCGACTAAATTTTGTCTGGTGCACCAAAATGTTTGAAGTTAGGAGCACCGGTGCTACCAGAAAAAAGGTTAATTTCAATCCCTGCTAATGATGGTGAATACAGTCCTGTGTTAACTATACAAAAAGGGTGACTCTTTGGGATTCTTAGCAACCTTGTTCTAAGTCTTTCTTCAGTAAATCTAGAATATGTTTCTCTATGGAGAAGACGAATAGATTTTTGCATTCCCTATTGTATCCGGTTTGTCACAGGACTAACTGGTAAGAAAGCAAAGGCAATCAAGTAATAGATTTTCTGCAAAACTCCCTGTCAAGATATCGGCGTTAGCTTGACAGTTTTCCCATTACTGTAAATGTAACAAATTTAATAAATGAAACTTTTCATTCTCAAACTTATTAAATAAAGTCAACCATTACTTTGATGGACAGCTTTTTTTTTTTTTTTTTTTACCTGCTCTATCTATGCTGTGGATAGTTCAGTCTTAGGGGAATGAGATTTTATGCATGCATGGTTATGTAATCATGTTTTTAAGTAAAGTTTGATTTCATTACTGCTTGATGCATTATTTATTGATTCAATCAGAAGTGTTGGATAGCATCAAGGTTGCGGATGCCGAGTTCAGTGGGCGAATCATAACACTTTGGATATACTTAACTTGATGTACATGAAAGACAGAAATTATATTAGATTGAATTATGATATGGGCATATGGTTTCAGTATTAAAAAAAATCTGAATAACACATGGGAACTACTGTATGTCTATATAGGAAGCCAGATGCTTGTTAAGTTGAATTTGTGAATAAATATGTGAATATGGTCACAGTAATGCATTTAGTTAATGCATTTACTAACATGAACTAATACACGAGCAATACAGTAGTGTAATAAATGTAAATGCTCATTGTTTGTTTGTTTTTTCATGTTGGTAACTAACATTAACTAATGGAACCTCATTGTAAAGTGTTGCACATAATATGTAACATATTTAGGACCTGATTTACTGAACAAGGCAAATACCTTGAGACTACAATCCCATAAAAGCACTGATGGAGTAGAAAATGATGTGTGTGATCTACTAACAACATCTCATTTCCATAATGACCAACGCAGTACACCAGCAGCAGTGCAAATTAGTTCGCAATCAAGCAGAGCTGATGATAATCAGGTCCAAGTATAATCTTCCAAAAGCACAGGTGTAAAATGGGTTAAAACATATTTTTATGGTGTTCAAAAATGGCACAGATTGTGGTAAACTGATTACCCCAGGCCTTAGTTAATCACCTTGCAAGATGCATTTAGTGGCACATTTACTAATGCATTATTAAAATCCAAATCAATGCTTGCTAACCTCAATCAATAACTGTGAGCTAACGTGAACAGACAACGAACAGCTTTATTTGAATTACCTAATGTAAACAAAGATGAATAAACACTGTAATAAATGTATTGTTCTTGTTAGTAAATACATTAACCAATAGACCATTTTGAGGGATGTAAACAATGACAGTCCTAACGTATTTCCTGTTTTACATATCATTTCTATATAGCTTCCGAGAATCCAAAAAGGTCCACATCACCGTCACCACAATAAAAATGGTCTATACAACCTTATTGTAAAATGTTATAATTAATTTAAACACTCCACATAGATTTTATGTCTGAAATAGAACCGTATACAAATCATCACCTTGAAATTATAAGGTTTTATCTGCGTTCTAAAGGATTTTGAGATATTGATCTTATTTTTGCATTCCATATAGCAAACAATATGTGTACTCCAAACGTAAATGATCAAAATTCTCTTAAATTTGCAAAGTGGGGTAAAAAAACAAGCAAATGCAAATAGAACCTTCTAATTCTAAAAAGTCATTTCCCGCTTGGAATTATAAGGGTCTCTCTGTCAGATCATTCATTGAAGCATTACTTTTCAAGAAATGCAACCAGTTTGCTTACTAATTTAATTAAAAAACAGAAATGGTGTTTGACAATATGTTGATGTTTGAGAAAGAAAATTTTTGCTTTCTATAACATTTATTTTTTTCTTGTTCAAATTAAGCATACAAGGCTGTGCTAAATATTTTGTCCAGTGCAGATTTTAAAGAGCCCCTATTATGGGTTTTTGAAAATTACCTTCCATGCAGTGTGGAACACAGCTTTAAGTGAATGAAAACATCCAGCTGAGGTTTGAAATCTGAAAGTGCACTGTGTTAAAAAAATATTTGTCGTTTGTCTGGATCTTTTGTCTGTCCGTATCAACGTCGACACGAAACAATACTAAATATGAAGTGCCGATCCGATAAAACGTGAATGCACCTTTCTCTTTAAACACTAGCGGAGTGCGGTGTGTGTGGGACTGATCATGACTGAAGATGAGTGAACATTAATGAGTGAATGTTCTGGTGATAAATGCAATAATTTACCCTGCAATGGGGGGTTTGTCAGTCATTTGTTAAAGGAAGGATCAGAAAAGACTATTGATGTACAGTATGGGACTTTGTCAGAGCTTGACAGGAACTTTATCAGTACACAGTTCATGGATTAGTTTCTTCCTCCAGATTAAAATGGTCACCTGCTTGTTTTCTCTAGCTTGTAAAATATATATATATATATATAATTGTGTTTTGTTACTTGTAATCGCTCCACGTGGCTTGTACACTTTATACATTTTCATATTGCATCTAAAACCACGTTGAAAACGTGACACATGGCGCTTTCTTTGCGGATTTAAATGTGTTTGTGAGCTCGCAATCCTCTGCCTGCTGTTTGTTTTTGCTACGGCCACTGTCAGCTGTTCTTACACATGTGTGGTGGTCAAGTTTCAAAATAGTTCAGCTTTTGCTACTGTGTGATTAATACTGTATGTGTGTCCCCTTTTTTACTTATGGTTAAGAATAGAGCAATATGCTGGTGTTAATATGGTAATATTTATTGTTGTAATTAAGAAACAAAACAAAAACAAAACAAAACAAACGGAACTTAGGAAATTAGACTGCTTTAAAATTTAGAATTTAGACTGCTGTCCTTGACAAGATCGTCTTTCTTTCTGGTCTTTCCCGCTATCAAAGGAGCAGTCCGGCGGAATGACAGAAAGCTGATCCTGATTGGTCCTTGTGTGTGCATCGAAATGCTGATTGGCTCACAGAAAAAACCTTATAAAGCCAAGCTAGAGCTCAACTTTGTAAATAAAACCTTTTTGTTTTGTTTTTTAAATAAAAAGCCTCAACATGTAAACAACTTGTAAAAAAAAAACATCACATAATGTAAATAAGTTGTCATTTAGTAAAGGGTCACGAAACACCAAAACACATTTTTTGAGCTGTTGACAGTCATATATGTGTCCCACGCTGCTATAAACACTATTACGACACCTATATATCACTAAAAAGTCAAAATTTATTGTTTTTGCGTTATTTTGAGCAAATTCGTTCTTCCGGTTTGAAACTAATTTTTGAAGCTGCGTCACGGCCATGAGATACTTGCGTGTAAATCCAGCATGGAGAGTAGCTGTCTGTACCTGCGAGTACATCGTGACGTCTCTGAGGGTGCGGCATTAATTCATGAGAAAGACTTTGTTCAAACCAATCAGCGCGCTCTATTGTATGCGGTGCAAGTTCATTAACATGCATGATAGCTTCGAAGACTACAGAGAGGCTACAGAGAGACTTCGGAGAGGTTTTACCTGTTACAGTGTTCAGACAGAGAGACGCCACGTTGTGTTGCCAAAACAAGTGAAAGAACAAGAATTTGGAGACATGGGTCGTCAGTGTTGCATTTATTAGTGTGCTGCGTTTATTAATGTGCTTCAACGAAGGTTTTGTTTTCATTTTCCCATTATGAGAGCGCTGCTGGACTCACATGTGGATTACAGTGCATGCGACACGTGACAGAATGCGTTTGTAAGGAATATTTTTTACCCGAGAGCTTTTCGCATCTGGAAGTGATGAAATCCGGATTTGCCGCTCATCCTCTTTTAAAAAAAGACACAGTTGCAGTGTGATTGTCCTGTCGCTACAGATTTGGTAAGTGTGCGATCAGTGCCCTTTGTTTGTTCATTCACATGGCAAAGTTAGTTTGTATCGTCAGCAGTGCTCTTTCAGTTTTTTAAGACATACCTCAGTCAAAATGATTTAGTTACTAAGTTTACAGTATGTTAATATCACTGCAATATTACAGTACAATATTATAGACTGAAAGATCCGCTGTAAATGCTGATCTCCGAATGTAAACATGTAAACACAGCAATCAAATATTGACGGTCGTGTAGAATTTTCGTCGCATTTTGTGACAGGATAGTCTATACACACACGGCTTTCTGACACAACCTACCGAGTGCAACTGCTTGTTAATGCACATTTCTAATCAGCCAATCACATGGCAGCAACATGGTCAAGATGATCTGCTGGTCTGAGTATCAGACAGGCTGGTCTGAGTATTTCGGGTTTGCAGAGACTGGTCCGAAAACTTGCTATCATGTCAGTATGGACCAAAATCTCGGAGGAATATTTTCAGTACCTTGTTGAGTCTATGCCACAAAGGATTAAGGCAGTTCTGAAGGTGTACTAGTAAGGTGTACATAATAAAGTGGCCGGTGAGTGTTGGTGACGAAATGCATATACAAGGTCATAGCAACAAAGCGATATTTTTGACAGTTTATAATACGTAAGGATAAAGAATATATACATATAGTTTGTTTAAAGTAAACTCTTTACCTTTTGAATCTTTTGAAGTGCTGCCCAGTGGTCGAGCAAACACCTGTGCTCATATAAATTAATTTCAGCATGCTACAGCAGCAGTTTTAGTGCTTAACACCTATTAAAAGGAAATCGTGTAAAAATAGCTCTAAAATGAGGCTTTGGTCTGTTATGTAGAAGTGCCTTAAGCAATGACACCAATTAAGCACACACTTACGGAAAGATTAGGATCAGATCCTATTAAGCGAGATCAAACGAAAAGCCGGTTGGATAAAGTAGTCCGGGTAGCCACGGTATAAATGCTGGGGTTTGTTTTTTTTTATTCTTCTTTTTTAATACCTGGATTATGAAAGAAGATAGAGAGACCGTGTGAGAGAGAGACAACTGTTTTAGTCATTCAAAGTGGATGTTGAAGCGTTGGAAAGGAATAGGGCATAGGAGGATAACTAAACACATTACACATTTAATGTTGTTACTACTACATTATAAGTGATTAAGTTAAATGACCTGACTGTTCAAAAAAATGTGTGGTCACAGGTGTGTAAATATTAGACGTTGATCACCAAAACCTCCCAGAAGGCCTGAGAACTCACGAGCAGCTCATGCACCAGTGAAACAGATACAAATATTTGCTGCCAGCTCTGGATTTGTTTTTACATAAAGGCTCACACTGAAATCTATGTTTTGTGAAAGAAGGAAAGGTCTCATGTCAAAACACACCCAGCATCTCTGGTCATTGCGCTCCTGATTGGACGACCCCGTGATCTCAGTGTTTCTAAAAGGAGCCCAACACACAGGAGACAAACACAGATTCACCTCTCTCTGTCAAATACAATATCATCTTCTGAGCATTTAAGCAATGTAGCAACTTAAACATACAGTAGCTACTTAAACCACTGATCATTTAACGCCCTTGTTATTTGAAATAAGAATATTAGGATTTAGAGCGTTAAATTGCAAAAAATATAATTCATAATATTCTTATTTGAAACTTTTGAAGGCACTTTGCTAGTACTTCGTAAAATGGAACACAAGTTAACGTTATTTATATATATATATATATATATATATATATATATATATATATATATATATATATATATATATATATATATATATATATATATATACCGGCCACTTTATTAGGTACACCTTACTAGTACCGCGTTGGACCCTTTTTTGCCTTCAGAACTGCCTTAATCCTTTGTGGCATAGGTTCAACAAGAGATTTTGGTCCATATTGGCACGATAGCATCACACAGTTGCTGCAGATTTGTTGGCTGCACATCCATGATGCGAATCACATCCCAAAGGTGCTCTGTTGGATTGAGGTATGGTGACTGTGGAAGCTATTTGAGTACAGTGAACTCATTGTCATGTTCAAGAAACCAGCCTAAGATGATTTGCGCTTTATGCTGCTGGAGGTAGCCATCAGAATATAGGTAAACTGTGGTCATAAAGGGATGGACATGGTCAGCAACAATACTCAGGTAGGCTGTGGCGTTGACACGATGCTCAATTCGTACTATTGGGCCCAAAGTGTGCCAAGAAAATATCCCCCACACCATTACACCACCACCACCAGCCTGAATTGTTGATACAAGGCAGGTTGGATCCATGCTTTCATGTTGTTGACGCCAAATTCTTACCCTACCATCTGTGATGATCTGCATCTGCAATGTCGCAGCAGAAATTAAGACTTATCAGACTAGGCAACGTTTTTCCAATCTTTTATTGTCCAATTTTGGTGAGCCTGTGTGAATTGTAGCCTCAGTTTCCTGTTCTTAGCTGACAGAAGTGGCACCCGGTGTGGTCTTCTGCTGCTGTAGCCCATCCGCCTCAAGGTTCGACGTGTTGTCATTCAGATATGCATACTGTACCTCGGTTGTATCGAGTGGTTATTTAAGTTACTGTTGCCTTTCTATTAGCTCAAACAAGTCTGGCCATTCTCCTCTGACCTCTGGCATCAACAAAGCATTCGTGCCCACAGTACTGCCGCTCACTGGATATTTTCTCTTTTTCGGACCATTCTCTGTAAACCCAAGAGATGGTTGTGCGTAAAAATCCCACTGGACCAGCAGTTTCTGAAATACTCAGACCAGGCCATCTGGCACCAACAACCAAAGTCACTTAAATCACCTTTCTTTCCCATTCTGATGCTCGGTTTGAACTGCAGCAGATCGTCTTGACCATGTTTACATGCCTAAATGCATTGAGTTGCTACTATGTGAGCAGTTGAGTTAATGAGCAGTTGGACAGGTGTACCTAATGTAGTGGCCGGTGAGTGTATGTATGTATATATATATATATATATATATATATATATAGTTTTTGTACATTTTTTAAAGGATTTAAACATGCATGCACTGCTCTAGGGAAATAAATAAATGTGTCAAATTTTAAATGTCTATTATTTTTATTTATTTATTTATTTTTTCCTTCTCTTTAGGGAAAAAATTATTTATTTATTTTGAAAACATATTAATTTATTTTCCCCTAGAGCAGTATATGCATGGACAATGCATGGACAAGTAAAAAAAATAAAACTCTTTGATTTAACACATGAAAACATTAAAGTTGACAGTCAGCATCTAAACAGCTGTAATCATTTATGACCCTTTTCTAATAACCCAACATCATTCTGTATATGAACCTGAAAATGATAAATCAACCATGTCAAGCAGAACCAAACCAAGGTTGATGGATAACTCTCTAATTATGTTATGTTATCACTATTGCCGAGAACATCATTGAGTGGTTCAACCTTTCTTTTGACCAAAACACACTTAACTAAAGAGATTGTACAATCACTACATAGCCTGTTACATCCATAGAGCTAAAGTCCTCTCTGCTTATTGAAATGTGATAGACGTATTGCTTTTAGCGAGTTTAACAGCATATCATTTAACAGTTAATTAGGCTTTAAAAAGACCAACAAACATTCTCTGAAAGAAAAAAAGAAAATCATATTTAGCTCTACAATTAATTGTACATTGTTGGATTAACATTAAAAAAAACCCTCTCATGATAATTCCTTCTCTCACACATTTTGCAAAAAATACTAACGTAAATCATGGCTAAAAAGCAAATAGCAGTGGTGTTTCTAACAAGTCTAGATGTACAGAAGTGAAGATTGTAAATAGCTGGAAGAGATCATTTAATTATTAACCTCTTCACTTGAAAAACTGATGGCCCCAGAATTCTGTTGCTCTACATTCACTGCATGCTAAAACCTCACTTGTTTGATCCTGAAAACTGCATCCTTATTTAAGACTCCAGTTTTAGTGTTTGACCAATATGTATCATAAAAGTTAGTTGCAGTAATAATATTCCCCTTATTACCATCAGAAGTGCAAAATCAACATGCTAAATCTAACCCAGGCCTACTAGAAATACGTGCCTCAGCCAACACTTTTGCAAAACAAGTTGCTCTGGGTACGTTTTGTTGCATTTTTCAGATAGCAAATACACTAGAGGGCGCTGTGTGCCTTGTTGCAAATCAGAAATATGTTTCTTGGGCTTGTTTTGTTGTAAGTTTCAGATACACATACTTCCATGCAGGGGTGCACTGTAAAAAATAAATCCGTAAAAATTTACGGTAAAAAAACGGCAGCTGTGGTTGCCAGTATTTAACCGTAAAAAATACAGTACAAACCGTAAAAGTAATTTCTCATTTTTACAGTAAACTACCATATTTTATTAATTTATAGAGGTAATATGTCTGTATTTTAAATTAGCAACATCTACACATCTTTTGTTACACAGATAGACATGATAACACAGCCATATGCAGGTTGTGATGAGAACGTTAATGAACCAATGCTCATCGCAAACAACTTTTTACCACAAGCAGAAAAGTGTATCAGTGTAAAGAAGGTGCTCAGTGTCATTCAAACAGCTACTAAACACCAGTATGGTAACACGGATAAAATTAAAGTCATGAAATAAACATTGTTTATCAACATTAAATGTAATATAAATCACTAATATACATTACTGATGAGGAAACAACTAAAAGATCAATAGTAATGTCAACAAAATGCATAAAAAGTGATGTGCCATGCAGGGAATTCTGGGAAAGTCAATTTACGGTTATTCGCCGTATATATTAAAGGGCACCTATAGTGAAAAATCTGCTGCTGCCAGACACGTGGAAACGGTGGGGGTGAAGGACTAGCCTTAAAGGCGCAGTACACAAAAACCGCTAGCTGATGCTAAATGCTACAAAATAGAAACTTATAAAAGGTATAATAAAATATCTGATGGGTGTTTTGAGATGAAACTTTACAGACACATTCTGGAGACACAAAAGACATATTAAATCTGGAAAAAGTGGTAACCTACATGCCCTTTAAGGAAACATACTGTTAACCAGGTTATGGATTTTTACTGTAGCATTTTTACAGTTTTTTACCATTGAAATTATGGCCATTTTTTACAGTTTGGATTAAGTGATTTGGGGGCCCTTAGCAATTCCAGGTATGGGGCCCTGGCATTGAAACTCAAAACACTTTATTTCTCCATAGATATTTGTTTTCTCTCTAGATTCAGTTTTTTTTTTTTTTTTTTTTTGTAAATAAGTTGCATGCTAAAGTATGTTTTAAGTGGAACCTTATTAATTCTAAGTTAAATACAATATATTCGCAAATAAAAAGCAAGCTCACAAACTATACAGTTAATTAGCCATACTTGTGATTTGTGATTAGATTTTAATATTAGCATGTGAAGTACAGAAGGAACGTTCCAATATTCATGGGGCCCCCTGGTTTAGAAAATAATAACATTAAAATATGAATGGTTATAGATAGATTTTACAACAAAGGCTTCTTGGGATTGGTCAGGACTTAGGCTTATTGGTTAAGTCCGCCCCTGCTTCCATGAGAAAGTGGGGCTTGTTGTACACCAATGGCGGACTGGCCATAAGGAGCACAGGAACATTTCCTGGATTGCCTGATAGTTAATCTGGCCTGGCATGGTGAATCTGGCCTGACCACCCCCCAAACCCCCACATCAACCCCTAAACCCCCTTGTCCACTCTTCACTTACCTATTAGTCATACCCACCATACCCCCCCACCCCTCCCCCTCTTCACTTACCGATCGCTCCACCTAAACCTCCCACACCCCCTTTTCACTTATCAATCCCTCAAGTTTGCTGATGTTCAATAACTTTCCTGGGCAAAGATACTGTCCCAGTCCGCCCCTGTCATACACATCACCTAATAAACCACTGACTTATACCCTTCCCTAAACTCAACCGATATTGTTTACAAAGAGATAAGTTAACTGCGACCAAGTAGTTTTACCTTAATTTTACATTGCTTTTATCTTTTTTTTTGTAACTATGCTTCATCTGAGCACTCTCCATCACAAGTACAGCAGTGTACAAAATGAGTTACCAAGTGAACTGACCATGCTAAAAAAGTTATCCATACAAAGATAGATACTGTAGGTGAGGCAAACACATTCAATTCAATCAATTCATTTTCCCAAACTTTTCAACTTTTTTCTAAATTTTCCAACCCCCCTTCCAACAAATCCCCAAGTGACCCCAAACCCCTAAAATCATTAATTCCCAGAGCAGTTTCATTGTAAATAAACAGTTGAAATGGTCAGCCATATGGTTAAAAACAGAAAATTACAAACGTTATAAAAATAGCATACATTATAAAAAAGCTGCAAATATATTAAACAGTTCAGCCTATTAAAATGAATGGCTTAATATACAGAAATTCAATCAAGTTATCAAATCTCATTCATCTTTACTGCATAATTTATAAAACATTCTAATTAAAGTTACTATAGTTATAAAGTGAGGAGCAGTGTCTCCTTATCTTTATAGAGTGGGTCTGACAGTCACGCACCGTTACGTAAATTGACAGAATTGAAGGTTCCGTAATAAAAGCAAGAGCACATGCCTTTAATGGAAAGGAATGGAAGTGGAATGTGGCCATTTAATTCAAATGGCCCGTTTCCACTGAGTGGTACGGTACGGTTCGATACGCTTTTATGGCCATTTCCACTGTCAAAAGGTGTACCGAACAGAACCGTACTGTACCTCTTTTTCGGCACCCTTTTGAAAGGGTACCAAACAGGAGAAAGGGTACCAAAAGGCGGAGCTAGACGTGCAGCTGAACGCTATTGGTTTACAGAGATATGTAATTTGCTGACGCAACAAGCCAGAATGAAAACAAAGAAACCGCCATGTTTTAATACACAGCCGAGCGATTACAGCGTAATTATATATACATATAATAACGAGCCAAGGTCGACCCGGCCTCAAACGAACCTTGACGTCGTCTTGATGAACAGCCACAAAGCCAAAAAGAAGAGCAGATTTTACCCTGTGACCTGTAGTTTTTTACGATCCAGTCTGAAGAGCGAGCGGTTTCGCTTTCTTGCTTGCGCTCGCCGCGCGTCTATATTTAAAATAAATAACTTCTTGAGCTGATGATAATAACGTGCACTTGATTATTGACGTGCTTTTGAAACCCGATCCTGTCAGAAACTGACAAACGAGAGAGTGACGCGCAAAAAAACAAAGGAGAAGCCGGAAAAAAAAGAAGCACATTATTTTTTCAGCAAACGTGAACAAACTGCTATGTTTAACTTTTATCATCACCTTTTGGACTATTATGAACTCTGAATGATGGAATTACTTTCTAACAAGAGGCTACACATGCTGCTGAAGATTAAAGACACATTTAATCATGAGAGGTTTGCACTGACTGTGGGCTATATTTTGTGTTGTTTTGAACCTAAATAAAGACTAAATGTATGCTGTGTGTAGTTTTTCTGTAATTGGTAACATATCGGAGACTGTAAGGGGCTGTATGTGTTCATATATGTTGCATTTATTTATTTATTTTATATAATTACAGACGATACAGTAGGCTATTTCGCACTGTCATTGATTATAATCAACTCATGTTCATAGAAAAGTTAGTAATAAACATTTATACAGAAGTATTTGTGTATAAAGCATCTGTTTTGTGAGAAGTGCTTCTCATATGATTATGTGAGCGACCCGTACAGCTTTACTGTATACATTTTCTCGAGTGAAAATGACGTTGACTGCAACTTTCTGTTGTACACCACACCCACCAAAAGAGAACCATTGGTACCCTTTTAGCAGTGGAAACGCAAGCCTGATAAGGGTGACCCATACCGACCCGTGCCGTACTGTACCAGTCAGTGGAAACGACCCAAAAACGTTTTTAAGTTAAAATAAAATAAAAGCAAAATTCAGTTGAACAGCTCTTCACATATAAAGTCGCTGTAGAATCAAAATATACTTTTCTTATTTTTTTAAATGTATATAGTAGTTTTTGTTATAAACGATGTACCTGTCCACTTCATTATTCTGGAAAAAAATATTTTCCCTCATAATCTTTAAACAAATACCATAACATCCCCTCCCTCCCTGAAATGACTTCACTTCCTGCACTCTTAGAAAAAAAAAGATACACTGTGGTACAAATAATGTTCCTTAAGGAACAGTTTTGTACCTTTGTAAAAGTTGTACCTTATATAGTACAGAAAATGTACTTATGATACTGTTCTGTACCTTTTATGGTACACTTGAAATGAAGGTACACAATTGTTCTCATACAAAAGGTACACAAGTGTTGAAAAACTCTTTCTTTATTACAATATCTATGAAAATAAATATTACTGAAAAGGCAAAGTGATTTATGAATAATTTCCATATTAAAACATGAATCATCATTTAGAAGCATACTAACTAAAACTATATACAGTAGGTATTGTAAACTAAACATTTATGGCATTTTTAATAAACATTTGGTAATCATTTTCTGAGAAATACATTTTCATTATTGATATCCGCACCTTTTGGCGTTTGTTTTTCACTACGCACGTGAGCTGGCAAAAGTTCTGCATATGCAATGTGTGTTTAGCATTGTAGAACTAATCAAACATTGTGCAGATCTCATTACAATACTTTTGCATAACTCTATTTCTATTTTAAAATTAAATTAAATTAACTTTTAAGTGATTACAAAGGTATTGTGTGAAAATTATTTGTATTTTTTGAATTTATTGTGTAAAAAGAAATGTTTTATATTGTAGATGGGAGAATGTGTTTCTGTAACATTTTTGTGAAAAGTGTTGTGAAATGTTTAACATAAATCAAAAGATCTTTTTTATTGCTAAAGCATTTACTATTCTTTATTGTAAATGGAAACACAAAAAGAAACTTAAAAAAAAAACACTGTTTAAAAATGTATTTGATGTTTTATTCATTCATTCATTTTCTTGTTGGCTTAGTCCCTTTATTATTCTGGGGTCACCACAGCGGAATGAACCGCCAACTTATCCAGCACATTTTTACACAGCAGATGCCCTTCCAGCCGCAACCCATCTCTGGGAAACATCCACACACTCATTCACACTCATACACTACAGACAATTTAGCCTACCCAATTCAACTGTACCACATGTCTTCAGACTGTGGGGGAAACCAGAGCACCCGGAGGAAACCCACGCAAATGCAGGGAGAACATGCAAACTCCACACAGAAACGGCAACTGACCCAGCCGAGGTTCAAACCTGCGACCCAGCGACGTTCTTGCTGTGAGGCGACAGCACTACCTACTGCGCCACTGCGTCGCTTTGATGTTTTATATTTACTGAAAATAAATTGACACATTTTGGATATAGCAAAATGCCTTTTAGTAGTTCTTGAAGGAACACATTTGACACTGTTGAGGTACAAAGTGTCTTGTCACTGTAGTGGTACCTTCATGGATCAGATTTGTACCTTTGATGAAGGTACAATATTGTATCTGTAGGTTTTAAAAACCAAAGGTACATTTTGGTTTCTCATGGTACAAATCCTGTCCTTAAAGGTACAAACTGCAATGGTACAAATTTGTTTCTTTGTCTTATGGTACAATTCTGTTCCATAAAAAGGTACTGCCCCAGTGACAAGGGTTTGTACCTTCTTTGGTACAACATTGTACCATTTTTTTTCTGAGAGTGTGGTCACATGGAATTTCTTTAGGGTGGAGCTATCAGTTGGTGTCTTGTTTCTGCTCTTAATCCGTCCATTTGTCATTCTTCCTTCATTTTGTTAGCAATACCCATCTTTCAACAATCCAATTGGTTCCGAAAAAAATCAATTATGTACCACCCTACACCATTTCAAATGTATGTACATCATGATAGTGGGAAAAAAGAGCAATCTTAATTCCATTCCATGGCGACTTTAAGAGAAGAGAGCATCCCCTGGTGATTTGGTGAAAAAGGGAGGATCGGCTCGGTGTACACTACCTGACAAAAATCTTGTCGTCGATCCCAGTTGTAAGAGCAACAAATAATAACTTCTAGTTGATCATTTGAAAAAGTGGCAGAAGATAGATTTTACAGATGAATCATGTGTTGAACTGCATCCCAATCATCACAAATACTGCATAATACCTATTGGAACCCACATGAACCCAAGATTCTCACAGATATCAGTCAAGCTTGGTAAAGGAAAAATCATGACTTGGGGTTACATTTAGTATGTGAGAGATCTGCAGAGTGGATGGCAACATCAACAGCCTGAGGTATCAAGACATTTGTGCTGCCCATTACATTACAAACCACAAGAGAGGGCAAAAAAGCTAAAAAGGACAAGGAGCTCCAGAATTGGCCAGCCCAGTCACCAGGCATAAACATTATTGAGCATGTCTGGGGTAAAATGAAGGCATTGAAGATGAATTAAAAAAATCAGATGACTATTATTAAGTTAATTGAGTCATTGCAGAGATATTTTTTACTGCACCATGCCTTTATATTCTATACTGTACATTACTTCTGTTAAGTGACAAGACTTTTGTCTAAGCAAAGTCAGACCTTACTGTCCTAAATGAATAATTAAAAATCAAGGTATGATCATATTTTATTTTAGTAAAATAAGCATAATCTAGAGGCCTTTGCCTTTCATATAAGCCACTTCTGATACCAAATGATCAACTAGAAGTCAAGTTATCATTTGTTGTTCCTAAAACTTGGGCAACATGTCTTTTGTCAGATAGTGTACATGTTACTGCCAACTTTCATAGAAAGAGTAAAGAGAAATATGGATAAAATCTTTAATGGGATAGTGGGATATAATGTTAAAATGTAGGAACGGGAGGGTTGACAGGTTTGGATTGAATCAAATGACCAACGAGTTGCTCGAAATCCCACGCTAAGGGCCATAACCCTCTCTACATTTCCATATTGATTAGTCTTTGATAAGATGGTGAAGTGTGAGTCATTTCAGGAGAATGTTTCACCCCAGGCGTCCCGGTACAACCAGCCTCCATTTACACCTGTCTGAAGATACATGTTCGCTACAAGCTATTCATCCACACTTTAGAAGAATTATAAACAAGCTATCAGACGTACGTCAGCAATGAAATTGCATATCAGCACAAAGTGTTTGGTGGGCTGCTGTTCTGATATTGACTTTTTGTGCCCCTTAAGCTTTCATAGCTGAAATTGCCATACTGCTTGGTAATAGAGCAAGCCAACATACTGTAAGCAGGTCAGGCAATTATTACTGGAGAGGGCACAAGGCCTCGCGATGGATTTTACATTAGGAACTGAAAATTGCAGTTCCATTTGATAGCAAAGCAGTGGATATAAAAAAAGAAAACAAAGGAAAACTATTGAACCAGCAAAGTAATGTTTTGGACACACATTTAAGTTCGTTCATCCGTCATCCGTTTTTCACCCTCATGTATGCTGCTTCTTAAAAAAAGTCAGTCAAATTTACAATAAGATCTCTTCAGTAAACATTGCTCTGCACATTTTTGTATGTCACCCTTAATTAACACACCTGATTCAGATCATTACCTCTTATTTCCAGCGCATATGTGGTGCATTACAGCTTTGACACTATAGTCAATGCTTGTGTTTATACCGCATTTAAGAAGCGTCCTGGCTGATTTTTATTACAGACAGTCTATTTTTGACAGATACTGCATCCAAGCTGCATAGTTCAAACTCAAAAAAGAGTATATGTTTTAACCCTGCTGAAAAAAACAGCTTAAACCAGCCTAAGCCAGTTGGCTGGTTTTAGCTGGTCGACCAGCCTGGTTTTAGAGGGGTTTTGGCCATTTCCAGGCTGGTTTCCAGCCATTTCCAGCCTGGTCTTAGCTGGTCAGGCTGGAAAATGACCAGCTAAAGCCAGCTAAAACCAGCTTGACCAGCCTGGTTTAAGCTGGACATAGCTGGTTTTGGCTGGTCAAGCTGGTTTTAGCTGGTCAACTCCCAGCCTGACCAGCTAAGACCAGGCTGGAAATGGTTGGAAACCAGCCTGGAAATGGCCAAAACCCCTCTAAAACCAGGCTGGTCAACCAGCTAAAACCAGCCAACCAGCTTAGGCTGGTTTAAGCTGGATTTTTCAGCAGGGAAATGACTAAATCACAGCTATAAATCTTTTATCCTTGTTGTTTATAATTGGACTTTTAATTGTTTTAGGTTTGTATGTAGGCTACAGCACAGGGACATAGAATGTAGCAATAAACACAACAACAAACAAGATATTTTTGAGAGTTTAGCACAGAATTTTGTGGACAGAGTTGAAAAAGCTTGTGTGAGCAAGGCTTTGTGATGGCCACTCCAAAACATTCTATGCTTAGGGTCATGGTCTGTTTGGAAGACCCATTTGTGGCCAAGTTTTAATTTCCTTGCTGATGTCTTGAGATGTTGCTTCAGTATTCCTACATAATGTTCTTTCTTCATAATGCCATCTATGCTGTGAAGTGGACCAGTCCCTCTTGCAGCAAAACAACCCCCACAACATGATGCTATTTTCCCCAGTGCAATTTAGCAAATTGTAATCTGGCTTTTTTGTTGATTCTGGCTTGTTGATTTTCCCATGTTGTCACACAAGGAAGCAGTGTGTTTGAGGTTTTCCTTAAATACTATTCTACAGTTGTGCCTCCAATTAACTCAAATGTTGTCAATGAATTAGCCAATCAGAAACTTCCAAAACCTTGACACCATCATCTGAGCTTTTTCAGAGGCATAATAATCTTATTGTATGTAAACTTGACTTTCAAGAAAAGTTATAAAAAATTCTCAAAAAATATCTCTCTCATTATTCTGCTATTAAGCAGAACAGAAACAAATTTGATAATCCTAACTTACCTAAAAGAGAAAAAGTTTAGTTACATTAACAACTGACTTTTTTTTAAATGGTTATATGCCTTTTTATACAGTGTATGTACACTTTTGGTTTCAACTGTATATATATATATATATATGTGTGTGTGTATGTGTGTGTGTGTAACATATCAGTCTGTGTTATGGCTGCTGAATTCCCCATGATTTGTCTGCTCGTCAGGTCTGGATGACACGCAAGTCTTAAGGGCATCAACTGTGAGCAATGCAAAAGTCTGTATTGTGTTTTTTTTATTTACATATATTTTCTTTATATTACGTTTGAAGTTTAAATAAACTTCATAGCTACTAATAGCTTACTAATCCAAATTGAGTTTTGATTTATTTACAGTAGAAAATTTACTAAATGATATTATGGAACATAATCTTAATATCCTAATGATTTTTGGCAAAGAAAGAAAAATCTTTAATTTTTCACTGTTGCCTCACAGCAAGAAGGTCGCTGGTTCAAGTTCTGGCTGGGCCAGTTGGCATTTCTGTCTGGAGTTTGCATGTTCTCCTTGTGTTTGCGTGGGTTTCCTCCGGGTGCTCCGGTTTCCCCCACAGTCCAAATACATGTGGTATATGTGAATTAGATAAACAAAAATTGGCCGTAGTGTATGAGTGTGTGAGTGAATGCGAGAGTATATGGGTGTTTCCCAATATTGGGTTGCAGCTGGAAGGTCATCTGCTTTATAAAACATGTGCCAGAATAGTTGGCAGTTCATTCCGCTGTGGCAACCCCTGATAAATAAGGGACTTTTTGATTGCTTTGGTGTGTGTTCTGCTAAGCGAACTGAGAACTATATCCTTGTTGACTGCACACATTTCCTCTCGTTGGAGCCTCCCATAATGTGGGTCAAAACTCAAGCAAGGTGATGTAAAGTTATTATAAAATGAGCCTATAAACAATATCCACCACACTGTTATTTATACACACATATGCAACACATAAATGATAAGATAGGCAGTGTATATTAGCTGCTGTTAAAAAAAAGCATGCAAATTACATTATTATTAAAAATACATTAATATTATATTAATCATTTTCACATTGTGTACAATCAACCCAATCTGGACACTCTGGTATAAATATATCTCTGTGTTTACGTTATTGTATTATTTGATTCCCAACGGCAAAAGTGTTATTAATAATTATTAGTAATAAATAAAATACTCCTATGTCCAATTTCCAACAAGGACACTTGTAATTAAGGTTTTTACAACAGCACTTGAAGGCAGCATATATATATATATATATATATATATATATATATATATACTCACCGGCCACTTTATTAGGTACACCTGTCCAACTGCTCGTTAATGCAAATTTCTAATCAGCCAATCACATGGCAGCAACAATCTAGACATGGTCAAGACGATCTGCTACAGTTCAAACCAAGCATCAGAATGAAAAAGAAAGGTGATTTAAGACTTTGAATGTTGCATAGTTGTTGGTGCCAGATGGGCTGGTCTGAGTATTTCAGAAACTGCTGATTTACTGGGATTTTCACGCACAACCATCTCTAGGGTTTCACAGAGAATGGTCAGAAAAAGAGAAAATATTCAGTGAGTGGCAGTTCTGTGGGCACAAATGTCTTGTTGATGCCAGACGTCAGAGGAGAATGGCCAGACTGGTTACAGCTGATAGAAAGGCAACAGTAACTCAAATAACCACTCGTTACAACCGAGGCATGCAGAAGAGTATCTCTCAAAGCACAACACGTCCAACCTTGAGGTTGAGCAACAGAAGACTACACGGGCTGCAGGCTGGTCTGATGAGTCTCAATTTCTGCTGTGACATTCGGATGGTATAGGGTCAGAATTTGGTGTCAACAACATGAAAGCATGGATCCATCCTGCCTTGTATCAATGGTACAGGCTGGTGGTGGTGGTGTAATGGTGTGGGGGATATTTTCTTGGCACACTTTGGGCTTATTAGTACCAAGGGAGCATCGTGTCAACGCCACAGTCTTGTACTTGTACAGTATTGTTGCTGACCATGTCCATCCCTTTATGACCACAGTGTACCCATCTTCTGATGGCTACTTCCAGCAGAATAACACACCATGTCATAAAGTGCGAATCATCTCAGACTAGTTTCTTGAACATGACAATGTGTTCACTGTACTCAAATGGCCTCCACATTCACCAGGCCTCAATACAATAGAGCACCTTTGGGATGTGGTGGAACGGGAGTTTCGCATCATGGATGTGCAGCAACTGTGTGATGCTATCATGTCAATATGGACCAAAATCTCTGAGGAATATTTCCAGTACCTTGTTGAATCTATGCCACGAAGGATTAAAGTAGTTCTGAAGGCCAAAAGGTGCTAGTAAGCTGTACCTAATAAAGTGGCCGGTGAGTGTATAAGTAAAGTAAAAATGAAATTAAAAACATGAATGTATTAGAAAATGCTGAGCTTAACATGAACTAAAATTCACGAATGCTGTAGACGTGATTTAAACCATTGGTTCATGTAGTTAAAAACGTCTTCATACTTAACATTAAACATTAAGGACACAAATGTTAGTGTCGTTTTTGTATTTTTTTTTATCATGCGATGTGGCCTTTCGCTAACCATCTGAGGTGTCTGTGATGCCGTGAGTAATATCTTGATCTTGAGTTAGTGTTTTGTTGAAAAGTTCACTAATGCCCTCTTGCTGTGCATACATAATGTCTGCTCTTTCCTGACCGGCCTCCATTTTTAGAACTTTTTTCCCCTCATCCATATGCAAACATTTAGGATTCGGTACAAAAGCTTTCTGCCGAGGCGCTCACCGTGATGCGCTTTACAACATAACAAGAATTAGCATGACAAGCAAGGCGTATCCTGTCCAATTACACCGTGGCGTCGCACTCAATAACCGATAAATTAATCATTCAAGACAAGTGCGTTATATGCAAAATGACTCGAGGCGGGCATATGGCTGCCTGTTTACATAACATGTAACCTGCGAGCCCCGGCACACTGTTTCTGCTTCAGACGCATCACACGAAGGCAGCAGACCAAACTAATCCACTACACTCCTGCTTATCTAGTGTGCATATGAGTGTGCGTGTGATTTCAAGCCCTTTAAAGTCAGCTCTCTTCCTGGCCAGCCATGTGTGATATCGCTTTCTCGCTCAATCTTTCTCACTTTTTTTTTCTTCCTCAATGCTTGGCTGCAGAATTCATCAGGCCGAGCGTATATAACAAAATCCATGCCGTAAATGTGTGATTGTGACAGCGCTTGACATAAATCGGCGGTGGCAGATTTTGAATGTGAAAGATATTTATGTGATGGGAGGCGGGCGCAGTGATGAGTCAGTGTCCGCGCACAAACACCCCTGTAATTGCTCATAAATTACAGCGCTCCATGCTGATAGGTGGCCATGACTTTGATGAGTTTCATCTTTCTATCAACGTGAAATATTGGAACGCAGCGAGCTTGCGGTTAATGTCATGCCGGTAAATGGCTTTGTTGCTCTTTGGAGACGGCTGTGCATTTTCATGGGAAGAGCACGTTTCGGTGGTTGTTTCGCTGGGCCTCGAGTGGCTTCACAAATCCTTTTTTATTTTGAATATTATGGAATATTTGAGGTGGCTTGAGAAAGCCAACATTCTGTTATACTACTTAAACTTATTATTCTTCTTCTTAGACTATTTTAAGAACGCATCTCCTCTAGACCGTTCATACTACAACCACCAAACTAACTCCAAACTATACAGAATTAAGTTGCTATATATTTTCCAACTGATCCGACTTACTGTTTTTTGAAAATCGTCCCGGGAAATTTGGAAAAGTCCTATTGACTTAACATTGGACCAAACTTTGTGAGCTCATAACTTTGCGCCAGACTGTCATACAGACTTACGGTTGGGCTCATTTCACTCAGACTACCAATCTGAGTTAAAAGTAGGCATCATTGGTGGCCACGCGCACGTCCTCTCGGTAGTAAACAAACAGCTTGCGGTCACTTCACGTGTGATTTCGCAGCCGCGAATACATCATTAAAAGGCCCATGGTGTTTTTTTACATGCATTTTTTATTTCTCTTTGCTATTTGCGCTTATTGGAACCTAATTAGAATAAAAATTTAAGTATCATCTTTTGATATGATGTACTTTTAGAGAAAAATTATGGCCATATATGTGGACTCGTGGTCCGAATTTACATAAAACACTTTTTCTCGAATTTTCTTTTATGCATATTTAACATAGAAATTATTTTTTTGAACTTGCTTTGACTATCAGAGAGTAAAAACAAATTTTTTTCCCATTTTGGACAGTTAAAAATAGGGTTTGGGACATTTCATATGCTGCAAAACAGTTGCAGGATGACACTGTATGTCTGTAACAAAATATAAAACATTCAAAGTATTTTAAATAGCCACTTAAGAGCTAAAAATGTGCTGTCCACGCATGTGAAGACTCGGGCCTTTGGAGGTTAAGACAAAAATTATATATTTGGGTAAATTATACCTTATAAATACAGTATGTGCCTCTTTCAACACCATTTGGAGGTGTCCACTTTGCTGTGAAGACTTGTGCGAACGCCTTTATGCTTCTCTCCTGACCTTGAAAATATATTTGGCTGAATCGTAGAAAAGCTAAATTAAGATCGTGTGTAGGGTCGAATCGAGATCGCGATCTTTTTTCGATTAATCATGCAGCCCTAGTGAAAATGTACATTTCTGGTAGAATGTCACATTAGTTGAATGATAGGCTACTTCCAATCATATACAGTCGAAGGGAAAATGATTAGCCCTCCTTTTCAAATATTCAAATATTTCTTTCTTCCTTTTCTTTTAAATTCATTTTAAGGTCAATAATATTATGCAAGTTTTTTTTTTTATTATTGGCTACAGAATTGTTTAATGGCTTGCATAATAACCCTTACTTGCCGTGTTCACCTATTTAAGCCTTTAATCTGAATAGTAAGCTAGTATCTTGCAAAATACCTAGAAAAATATTATGCTATTATGTTTTGGAATGTGTTATGTTTAGGAATGTGTTGAAATGTGTGTGTTGAATGTAGTTGTTTTATTAAACAGTACTTGGAAATATTTGACAGATGTTATGAAAAAAGAAAGTGACTTCTAAAAGTAAAATAGCTGTAACTAGTAATGCATGAGATAGCGATGTTAATATCACTTTTACATACAGGAATTTATTTATTTATTTATTTATTTATTTATTTATTTATTTATTTATTTATTTATTTATTTATTTATTTATTTATTTATCTAGCCTGTTTATTACTTTTATCTAGCTTGTTTGTTTTTACAATAATAATAATAATAAAAATAATAATACTAATAATAATAATGGGCATCATGGTGTCACAGTGGGTAGCACGATCGCCTCACAGCAAGAAGGTTGCTGGTTCGAGCCCTGGCTGGGTCAGATGGAATTTCTGTGCTGAGTTTGCATGTCCTCCCCATGTTCGCGTGGGTTTCCTCCAGATGCTCCGGTTTCCCCCACAGTTCAAAGACATGCGCTATACAGTAGGTGAATTGAATAAGCTAAATTGATAGTAGTGTATCAATTTGACCAGTTATGGGTTGTGGCTGGAAGGGCATCGGCTGTGTAAAACATACAGTATGCTGCATAAGTTGGCGGTTCATTCCACTGTGGCGACCCCTGATTATTAAAGGGACTAAGCAAAAAAGAAAATGAATGAATGCTAATAATGGTAGTAGTAGTAGTAGTTGTTTAATTATTTTGGGTTTCACTTTATTTTAAAGTGTCCTTCTTACATATGTCACATATACAGTATATATTACTGTAGTAATTACAATTAATAATGCATAATTACATGCAGGTGATCCTAAACCTACAGTAATCCGGTTCGTAACCCTAACCATATACAATAACTGTATATACATATACATATACATAGACATGTTCATATACATATTCATTCATTAATTCATTCATTTTCTTTCCGGCTTAGTCCCTTTATTAATCTGGGGTCGCCACAACAGAATGAACCGCCAACTTATCCAGCATATGTTTTACGCAGCGGATGCCCTTCCAGCAGCAATACATATACATATACATATACATATACATAAAACTATTACTTAACCTTATACAAGTAATTAATTACTCAGGGTGTAATTACTCAGTAGGTAAATGAATAGTTATTGTAAATTGTAACTATTATTATTATTATTATTATTAATATTATTATTATTATTTTGGGGAACACTTTATTTGTTACATATGTCACAATTAATTATACAAAATTACATGCAACTAACCCTAAACATAACCCTAACCATAAACTGTAGTAAGTACAATTAATTAATTTGTCAGGACATAATTTATCCATTAATTAAATGAATAGTTACACTGTAACAAAGACCCCTTAAATTTAAGCGTGACCTTATTTTTTTTTTGTCTTTTTCTTCTTCTTCTTCTTCTTCTTCTTCTTCTTCTTCTTATTATTATTATTATTATTATTATTATTATTAGAGAATATTGTATACAAGTTACACTGCCCTTTCAATGATCCCATCTCAGAGTTCCAGACAGTAAAGATATGAATGTGGAAAAGAAGAGGAAGCTTGCTTCAAAAAGTAGCCTAGGTCTGCATTAGTCATTACTGACTCACTACTTAGGAACATGTTGTTTACCTGTGGTTTGTTGCCACAGGATTTGATTTGTGAAGCAAATTTCCAGGGCTCACAAAATCAGTAGCCTAATGTCCTGGGGATATACTGTTTTCTCCAGTTAGGCATGTATCACCACCCCTGCCCGATGGGTTTGTCTTAAAGTTATAGTTCACCCAAAAATGTACTCACCATTTACTCAGCCTCAAGTGGTTCCAAACCTTTGTTTCTTGAGTTTCTTTATTCTGTTGAACACAAAAGAAGATATTTTGAAGAATGCTGAAAACCTGTAAACTTTGAAGTCAATGATTGCACGTTTTCTACTTTATATATAAAAAAGCATATATTATTTTCTGAGGAAAGAATCTCAAACAGGTTTGGAATAAGTGAAGGTTGAGTAAATGATGACAGAATCTTCAGTTTTGGGTGAATTAGTCCTTTAAATAGTGAACTAAAACTCCTTTATTTGCAGATTTCACTGTTTTTATTGATACTTGTAAGGAATGCATCAAATTTCAGCCGCCAAAATAGAAACCAACCAACGCTTTTTATTTTTAAGAGCTGCCATGAAGACCTTTAAGCTTCTGTGACAAATTCTGTGACATCCGTGATATAGCAAAGTCCATTTTTATGACTGGATTCCATGATTCCATCCACTTTTTCCACATCATGGAGACCATAAATCACATTTTTTATATATCTTTCCTTTCCCTGGAAATTAAACTCATGACCTTGCCGTTTTTACTGTAGCACCATGCACTACTGAACGAGATACAGGAAGACTGGATTGTCTATCCACCTTTTTCCTAGATCCTAGATAGATTTTCCTAGATTTGGGTGATTATGGATATGAAACGTCTGTAAAAATGTAAACAATTAGTGATTAAAAAAATGTGTACAATGATGTGACGTTATTTGTTGCACAGTACATAGATACAGCATTAAAAGGAAGCTTATTAGAGTTTATTTTCAGCAGACCACGAATAACCCTAAAACCCCAAAATAACAGCATTATTACAGTAATATGTTTACTTTTTTGTACTATACTGTAGGGAATACAAAGATAAAATAAAAAAATCTGTAATAGTAAGTGAACTCTGTATGCTCATTATTTTAATGTCATTTTTAATCACCAAGTAAGGTTTTGATTTTTGTTTTTGAACGGGTAATAATAAAGTACAAAGCTAACCATACCTCTCACTTGATTTTCAGGATGTACATGGACTATTTATAGCACAACCTTATCATTTGTTTCATTTCTTTCAAATGGAAGTTTTCTAAAATGAAAGTATCCACATGAAAAAGTACTATAGTCATGTTTTGGTCAAAGCTGTAGTGTAGTTTTTTTGTTTACCATTCTATAGTATAGCTACAGCATACTATTAACCATATTGAACATATAAACTGTAATACATAGTGTGGTATTTTTTAGTTTTTCTACTGTAATCTGTGGTGTATTGTAGTAAAATCTATCCTAGGCTAATTTGGTTGTGTTAGTCAGAGCCATAGAGAGAAAGCGGTGACAATGGAAGTCCATAATGTTCGATTATGACCTGATCTAAAAAGATTTGAATAGTTCCATAAAGTGCTTTGTGGTTAATTTAGATTGTTTTAGATAAATCATAAAGTTAAAACATACACAGTCTTATTTTTAAAAACGTTGTACCTTTCAAAAGTTTAAAACCAGTCATCTTCATCTGTAACTCGGCTGAATCTAAATTTCAGGAACTATTGAGAGGCTCTATGAGCTGCCATTGCTGCAATGAAAAGGTCGCTACATTGGAATCAATATAATGTCGCAAATTTCTATCAGTGGCTCTCATATTAGTGTAGTTGTTGTGTTTACATAGTAACTATAGGATTACCACAACAAATTAAATAAAGTGCTTTACTATAAGTTCAAAAACACTTTAGTATTACCAAAATCCCTTAAGGCTAGTCATTTCACTTGGCGGCCATCTTTGAAACGCCTCTCGGGCAGCATGCTCGGGCATTCTGTCTGAATGGGGAAACATCAATTTCTCCAAAACTGTTCAAAGATGGCCGCCAAGTAAAAATTAAACAACAACTGTCTCATAAGTTTCGTTTCTAAACATTCGAATTAAACAAAATCAGCATTTTTTTCCAGTTGCCCAAGCTAAAGCGCGCTCAAAAGAAACGAGATCACCAAACCAACCTCATTTATGGCTGTGTTACACATTATCATCCTCTGGATAATGCTTCCTCAGATCGCTCCGGTCCTCTGAAGTAATTCACAACTTGGTCTTGATGGCGAATCTCCTTCAGAAATGGCAGTGACTCTTTGTTTACAAGTTTGTGGGCGTTTGAGTAGTTGCTGTAATGTGATGTGCGTTTGACAGGATGGACTGTACCTCGCATACGTTTCAGACAGATTTCAAAACCAGAAAGCTTTTGTTTTCAAGTCCAGTGAGTTCATTTAAAAGCAGAGATTTCAAGCTTTATGTTGATATATTTCTTATGTCTGTGAAGCAAACATTAGCTGAGATTCCAGTTTGTTTGTTGACCATATAAACTGTTGTAAAGGCACACGTCTGGTCTGAGCTTCTCCGCCAAAGAATCGTCAGTTTACACCCTGCTGAAAAAAACAGCTTAAACCAGCCTAAGCTGGGTGGCTGGTTTTAACTGGTCGACCAGCCGGGTTTTAGAGGGGTTTTGGCCATTTCCAGGCTGGTTTCCAGCCATTTCCAGCCTGGTCTTAGCTGGTCAGGCTGGAAAATGACGAGCATAAACCAGCTAAAACCAGCTTGACCAGCCTGGTTTAAGCTGGACATAGCTGGTTTTGGCTGGTCAAGCTGTTTTTAGCTGGTCAACTCCCAGCCTGACCAGCTAAGGCCAGGCTGGAAATTTAAGTTTAAGCTGGATTTTTCAGCAGGGCAGTGATCGATGATTACTATACTATACTATAGTCATTGGTATTATTCACTATAGTTTACTATAGTATTTTTATTTTCAAGTTGAAAAAGGTGGAACACTTAACATTTTTGAAAATGCTCATTTTACAAATCAACTGTTGAATTTTACCATTTTTAAATCCAATCAACTGCAGGAGCACTTTTAGCTTAGCTTAGCTTAGCCTAAATAACTGAATCGAATTAAACCATTAGCATCTTGCTCCAAAAAATTCAAAAAAGCATTTCGATAATTTTACTATTTAAAGCTTGACTCTTCTGTAGTTGTTTTGTGCACTAAGGGTGACGGAAAAAGAAAAGTTCCTATTTTTAGGTTTATATAGGCTATAGGAACTATACTCTTAATCTGTAGTAATAATTAAAGAACTTGATCTGTGGCTGCAGCAGGTGCAATGATATTGTGCAGTGTTACCTTTTACCTATTGGGGACTATTTTCAAATGCTGAGTAATATTATTATGCCATGGCCGAGCAGCAAAGTTCTTTGATTATTACGCCAAAATGAGAGTATAGTTCCTATCAGCTTAGAAGCAACTTTTAAATGTCTGTCGATCTTACTACACAATATACAGAAGAGTCACGCTTTAAAAAGGAAAATTATTGAAACTAGATGCTAATGATCAAATGTGATTCAATGATTTATGCTAAGCTAAGCTAAGCTAAGCTAAAAGTGCTCCCACCAGAATTTAAAAAGTGGTAAAACTCAACACTCAGCCAGTGTTTCTTTAAAGAAATAAAATGTTAAATAAATCCATCAGCTTGTTTATCCTCATAAATCAATTCATTCCTCTGTTTCTCTCACAGTTGACGGATGTATAGACTGGTCTGTGGACTTGAAGACGTATCGTGTGCTGGCAGGAGAGCCGCTGAGGGTCAAATGTGCTCTGTTCTACAGCTACATTCGCACCAACTATAGCGTGGCCCAAAATGCCAAGCTGCGGCTCATCTGGTACAGGAACAAGGGCGATTCTGAGGAGCCAATCATCTTCTCAGGTCATCGGCTCAGTAAGGAGGGGGATTCCATTTGGTTCCGCTCAGCAGAGATGGAGGACAATGGATTTTACACTTGTGTGCTCAGGTGGGTCATTAGCAATTCAAACTGGAAATCAAGTGTGCACTAAAACAACAGAGCCTAAAGACATCTGTAAACTGCACTGAGGTGACCTAAAATTGCTTTGTTTATTTTGAGTAAAGATGCGTCATATGTTTAGAATATTCATAATAATATATGTTTTAACAAAATTAATGAATGAACAAATAACCATGTGCACCAGCAAAGAAATTAATTGGTCTGCAGGACATTATGGAGGCAAATAAACAACCTAAATAAATTAATAAAATAAAATAATCAATAAACAAACAAATAAAAATAAATAAATTAATAAACAATAATAATAATAATAATAATAATAATAATAATAATAATAATTACAATTATTATTATTTATTAATTTATTTTTATTATTATAGTTTTTAATTAATTAATTAATTTATTTATTATTAGTTTCACAATACTGGGTTGTGGCTGGAAGGGCATTCGCAACATTAAACATATGCTAGTTAATATGATAGTTAATGTAAGATAATGCAAGGTTTCATGAGACTTCCATTGGCTTAAAATCACCAAATTATTTCATATTTTTGCCTAAATAAAAAAAAAGATCACAAAGGCATTAAAAATATAAACAACACAAGAAAATAAACAACTAATAACATAATTAATTAGATATTTTATGCTAATTTATGCATAATTAATTAGATATTTTTATGCTAAACACTGAGCCACAGTGTCTAAAATTTAATAAATTTAAATACATATATTTAAACAAATTGTAATAAATTTAAGTAATTAATTATTTAAATATTGTCTTTGTTTTTTTTATTTATAGCAATGGTTTATGTAGAATTGGCTATACATAACTAGACTAGGCAGAAGTGCCAGGATTCGAACACCATTCTCCACATATACACATATCACGCAGACTAGAGAGTGCATGGCTCAATCTCACTCAAACCTCATGCTCTCGAAAAAGACAAGACAATAGGAGTGTCAGGGCTCTGTCACCAAACTAACAATAAACCAGACACAAGTGACAGAACCCCGACAGTTCACTGTGATAGGATGATTGACAGGCTGGTTTGTGAAATCTGTAAATTCTGGCTGCCCAAAATCTGCAGATACAATCTGCAACTGGTGTCAACTTGTCCAGAATGTAAAATGCAGTAGAAGTACATTACTAGTATATTCCAGTTTTTAGTTATACTGAATGAAGAAAAAAAAACATGAAATAAAAAATGAGCTTGAGGAGTAATTAATGTGTCAGTGCTTGTTGGATACCGGATTTTTAAAGGTATGCAAAAAATAAGCAGTCCAAGGCACTTGAACAATAAGTGAAAAGTTTAAAAAGCTCTTATCGACATGGCTATTGTTTGAAAGAAACAGCACCTACAGTGAGGTCAATAAGTATTTGATCACCCTGTGATTTTTCAAGATCTCCTACTTAGAAATCATAGAGTGTTCTAGAAGTTTTCACTGTGAGAGACAGAATCTAAAAATAAAAATCAATAAATTACAATCATCAAACAATTTATTTGGAAATCACTGTGTCAAATAAGTATTTGATTACTTGCTTTTCAGACAGACTTCTGACCCTCAAAGATCTGTTTGGAAGATTTTTCCTTGTGGGGTATCAATGATGCTAAGAATAATCAAGAATCAGGCCATGTATTGTGAGATATTGGGCAAAAACCTCCTTCCCTCAGTCAGAGCATTAAAGATGGGTCGTGGCTGGGTCCTCCAATATGACAATGACCCAAAGCACAAAGCAAGAAAAACAAAGGAGTGGCTCCGTAAGAAGCATATCAAGGTTCTGGAGTGGCCTAGCCAATCTCCAGAACTTAATCCAATAGTAAATCTTTGGAGGGAGCTGAAACTCCTTGTTGCTTAATGACAGCCCCGAAACAGACAGGAAAAGGGAAGATCTGTATGGATGAGTGGGCCAAAATCCCTCCTGGTGAAGAACTACAGGAACCGTTTGACCTCTGTAATTGTTAACAAAGGCTTCTGTACCAAATATTTAAAAAAAAAATGACTCAAGTGATCAAATACTTATTTTACACAGTAATTTACAAATAAATTGTTAAAAAATTATACAATGTGATTTTCGATTTTTTTTTTTAGATTCTGTCCTACAATAAAATTCAGTTCATATTACAATTCAATACTGTATATTTTACAAAAAATAATAACTGTGTAGGTTGTAGTGCAGCAGTCCACTAGTAACTTAAATCAATTACAGCAAATCAATTACAGCAAAATTGCTGTATTTACATTTACAGCACCATTTACCTTACTATATGCTGTATGTATTTATAGCATAGTTTGTCTTTATTGTAAACTATACAGTAATTTTCTTAATTCAACTTTAAAATACAGTAACATACTGCAAAACTGTCCTACAGTAAAATTCAGTTCGTATTACAGTTAAATACTGTGTAATTTACAACAATTGTTAACTGTGTAGCTTGTATTGCAGCAGTCCGCCAGTAACGTACCGTAAATCAATAACAGTAAAAATAATGTAATTACATTTAAAACATCATTATTCTTGTTGTATAAGTATTTATAACATTGTAAGTCTTTACTGTAAAATATACGGTCATTTTCACAATGCAACTTTAAAATACAGTAACATACTGCAAAACTGTCCTATAGTAAAGTTCAGTTCATATTACAGGTTAATACTGTGCAATATACAAAAATTATTAACTGTGTAGCTTGCAGTGCAGCAGTCCACCAGTAACTTACTGTAAATCAATTACAGCAAAATTACTGTATTTACATTTACAGAACCATTTACCTTGCTGTATGCTGTATGTATTTACAGCATTACATGTCTTTATTGTAAACTATACAGTAATTTTCACAATGCAACTTTAAAATACAGTAACATACTGCATAACTGTCCTAAAGTAAAGTTCAGTTTATATTACAGTTAAACAATGTGTAATTTACAAAAAAATATTAACTGTGTAGGTTGTAGTGCAGCAGTCCACAAGTAACTTACTGTAAATCAATTACAGCAAAAAATACTGTATCTACATTTAAAGCATCATTTATCTTGCTGTATATGCATTTACAGCATTGCATGTCTTTACTGTAAAATATGCAGTAGTTTTCATAATGCAACTTTAAAATATAGTAACATAGCGCATATCTGTCCTACAGTAAAATTCAGTTCATATTACAGTAAATACTGTTTAACTTACAAAATTGTTAACTGTGTAGCTTGAAGTGCAGGAGTCCACCAGTAACTTACTGTAAATCAATTACAGCAAAATTACTGTATTTACATTTACAGCACCATTTACCTTGCTGTATGCTGTTAATATTTACAGCATTGTTTGTCTTTATTGTAAACTATACAGTAATTTTCCCAATTCAACTTTAAAATACAGTAACATACTGCAAAACTGTCCTACAGTAAAATTCCATTTGTATTACAGTTAAATACTGTGTAATTTACAACAATTAACTATGTAGCTTGTATTGCAGCAGTCCGCCAGTAACATACCGTAAATCAATTACAGTAAAACTAATGTAATTACATTTAAAACATCATTTATCTTGCTGTATAAGTATTTATAACACTGTAAGTCTTTACTGTAAACTATACGGTCATTTTCACAATGCAACTTTAAAATACAGTAACATACTGCATAACTGTCCTAAAGTAAAGTTCAGTTTTTATTACAGTTAAACAATGTGTAATTTACAAAAAAATATTAACTGTGTAGCTTGTAGTGCAGCAGTCCACAAGTAACTTACTGTAAATCAATTACAGCAAAAATACTGTATCTACATTTAAAGCATCATTATCTTGCTGTATATGCATTTACAGCATTGCATGTCTTTACTGTAAAATATGCAGTAATTTTCATAATGCAACTTTAGAATATAGTAACATAGTGCATATCTGTCCTACAGTAAAATTCAGTTCATATTACAGTAATACTGTTTAACTTACAAAATTGTTAACTGTGTAGCTTGAAGTGCAGCAGTCCACCAGTAACTTACTGTAAATCAATTACAGCTAAATAACTGTATTTACATTTACAGCACCATTTACCTTGCTGTATGCTGTATGTATTTACAGCATTGATTGTCTTTATTGTAAACTATACAGTAATTTTCCCAATTCAACTTTAAAATACAGTAACATACTGCAAAACTATCCTACAGTAAAATTCAGTTTGTATTACAGTTAAATACTGTGTAATTTACAACAATTAACTATGTAGCTTGTATTGCAGCAGTCCGCCAGTAACATACCGTAAATCAATTACAGTAAAACTAATGTAATTACATTTTAAACATCATTTATCTTGCTGTATAAGTATTTATAACATTGTAAGTCTTTACTGTAAAATATACGGTCATTTTCACAATGCAACTTTAAAATACAGTAACATACTGCAAAACTGTCCTATAGTAAAGTTTAGTTCATATTACAGGTTAATACTGTGCAATATACAAAAATTATTAACTGTGTAGCTTGTAGTGCAGCAGTCCACCAGTAACTTACTGTAAATCAATTACAGCACAATTACTGTATTTACATTTACAGCACCATTTACCTTGCTGTATGCTGTATTTATTTACAGCATTACATGTCTTTATTGTAAACTATAGAGTAATTTTCACAATGCAACTTTAAAATACAGTAACATACTGCATAACTGTACTAAAGTAAAGTTCAGTTTATAATACAGTTAAACAATGTGTAATTTACAAAAAAATATTAACTGTGTAGGTTGTAGTTCAGCAGTCCATAAGTAACTTACTGTAAATCAATTACAGCAAATATACTGTATCTACATTTAAAGCATCATTTATATTGCTGTATATGCATTTACAGCATTGCATGTCTTTACTGTAAAATATGCAGTAGTTTTCATAATGCAACTTTAAAATATAGTAACATAGCGCATATCTGTCCTACAGTAAAATTCAGTTCATATTACAGTAAATACTGTGTAACTTACAAAATTGTTAACTGTGTAGCTTGAAGTGCAGCAGTCCACCAGTAACTTACTGTAAATCAATTACAGCAAAATTACTGTATTTACATTTAAAGCACCATTTATCTTGCTGTATATGTATTTACAGCATTGTATGTCTTTACTATAAAGTATGTAGTAATTTTCACAATGCAATTTTAAAATACAATAACATACCGCATAACTGTCCTACAGTAAAATTCAGTTCATATTGCAGTTAATACTGTGTAATTTGCAAAAATTGTTAACTGTGTAGCTTGTAGTGCAACAGTTTGCCAGTAACTTACTGTAAATCAATTACAGCAATAATACAGTATTGACATTTAAAGCACCATTTACCTTGCTCTATATGTATTTACAGCATTGTATGTCTTTACTATAAAATATACAGTAATTTTCACAATGCAAAATACAGTAACATACCGCATAAATGTCCTACAGTAAAATTCAGTTCATATTACTGGTTAAATACTGTATATTTTACAAAAAATGTTAACAGTGTAGAAACAGCTATGGACTTAATTATTTGCCTTCATCCGCCTTGCTTTTTATGATATCTCCTGAAAATGTCTGGCTTCTAATTAGGAAATTAGCCTAATGTGTACTGTACACATAGTGCTTGTTGTTTTCATAAACAGAAAGCACACCATTCTGAATTCTCCAATCCCCTGTTTACCAAAGGAAATATTTGAAACTAGAAGCTGCAGCTTGATTCAAGATGACTACGCTTTGAAAAGAGCAAAGCTAAAGGAAGACCTTGAGGAAACTCACTGCTCAGAAAAAGATTTCACTCTCTCGCAGCAACTGGAGGGCAATTGGTGTAAAACATCTAAACAGAAGCAGCTGTGACTGAAAGCACAGGATCTATTTCCTCCAAGGTCCAATTGCTGCAGGATGGTTAATTCGGTGTTTCTATTTCAGGCCCTGCAAACACGTTTGGTAGAGAATAAAAGACACAGTGACAAACTGCAGAGTCTTACACCCACAAAAAACGAAACACGAGCAGCTTTATCTAACAAACAGTACAACAGCAAAGCGAATTATTCTGTAAAGATGTTTGAATTTCACTAAATATAAGCTAAATATATTAGTTGAGGTCAAAATTATTAGCCCTCCTGTGATTTCATTTTTCTTTTTTTTTTTATATGTCCCAAACAATGTTTGACATAACAGGGAATTTGGCAACGCAGTGGCGCAGTAGGTAGTGCTGTTGCCTCACAGCAAGAACGTCGCTGGGTTGCAGGTTCGAACCTCGGCTGGGCTGGGTCAGTTGGCGTTTCTGTGTGGAGTTTGCATGTTCTCCCTGCGTTCGCGTGGGTTTCCTCCGGGTGCTCCGGTTTCCCCCACAGTCCAAAGACATGCAGTATAGGTGAATTGGGTAAGCTAAATTGTCCGTAGTGTGAATGAGTGTGTGAATGTTCCCAGAGATGGGTTGCGGCTGGAAAGGCATCTGCTGCGTAAAATCGTGCTGGATAAGTTGGTGATTCATTCCGCTGTGGCGACCCCGCAAGGGACAAAGCCGACAAGAAAATGAATGAATAACAGGGAATTTTTCACAGTATTTCCAATAATATTGTTTTCTTCTGGAGAAAGTCTTATTTGTTTTATTTAAATTACCCAATTTGTTTTTCCAGTGAATTAATGACATTGATTAATTGCTCAAATAAAGAATTACAAGATGCGCAAGCAAAATAAACTCTATGAATAACTCATTTCTTTTATCTTTGCCATGATGACAGTACATAATATTTTACTAGATATTTTCAAGATACTAGTATTCAGATTAAAGTGACATTTAAAGACTTAACTAGGTTAATTCAGTTAATTAGGCAAGTTAGGGTAATTAGGCAAAAAAAAATGCTCAAGGCGGCTAATAATATAATAATAATAAAAATAATAATAATAATAATAATAATAATAATAATAATAATAATAATAATAATATATATTAAAATTTTAATAATATAAAAAAATTAAAACTGCTTTTATTCTAGCCTAAATAAAACAAATAAGACTTTCTCCAGAAGAAAAAAAATATCATAAAAAATACTGTGAAAAATTCCCTGCTATATCAAAATAAATCATTACATTATTTGAAGAACAGAATTAACTTAGGCTTTCACTCTCATATGATCGATCAGCAAACATACAGGTAAATCAACCATATCTGCTTGACAAGCAAGAACAAATTTCTTATGGATTTCAAACTACATCAGGGCGAGGTAATTATGACAGAATTTTAATTTTGGTTTAAGCTAACCCTAATTTTACTCATTTATACATTTTTAGCATATTATGTTTTGCTAAATGGCATTTGCTACTGCATTATGAACAAGTGTGAATTAACAAATTACAGGTAAAGATCTGTTTATGAATGTTTAAAGTAACAATAGAAGACACACAAGCCAAAAAGCAGATAGATCATCTTGTTAGAAATAAAATTTGAAGTTCACATGAATCAAAATCAAGCAAAAAGCTACAGACAAATGCCATAACAGACAAATAAACCAGATTAGACCAAAATAAAACAAAATAAACAATTACAAATTAAATATAGCATTAACAGAATCGCAAAAATATAATTATATTATATTTTTATAATTTATATATTTATTTAATATAATATTAATTATACTTATTGTAAGCGGCTGGCTAGAGATCAGGATGTATGCAAAGTTCACACAGACACACAAACACAGACACAGATCTCCTCATCAAGTGCACACCATGATCATAACAGCACTTAAACAGTGACTGTGGCCATCATGCAGTTAACAGCAGCAGCGCAAGATCAGAACAGCATAGCATCTATGCTCCCTGTTACATTTATCCCCAGAGCTGCAATGTACAAGAAGTTTGCTGATGCAAATAGCAGAGATTGAACTAAAAAAGAAGAAAAAATACCTAATAAACACTAAAATAAAAGCAAACTTACAACACCAATTACTCAAGACTCACATATATAGATGAGTAGTTCCAGTCAATATTGATCCCATTTCCAAATAAATGTGTTCCCCTCAAACATGAAAAAATTGCCAGAGCCTTCATTTTTACACGTAATCTTGAGGACATCAAAGTGTGCTTCAACAAGGAGCTGATGGGGATCAACCAAGTCGCAAATGGTCAAAAATATTTATAAAGAGGTAGCTAACACATGTTACTATGAGCTATTATATGTCCTTGTCTTGTACATACTGTATACAATCTCAGTACATAATACACTAAATAGAGTGAACTTTGCAACGGGTGGCTCTTTGCCACTGGGTCATGCATTAAAATCCTTTAATACAAAGCAATCTGTTGAATATATCTTGAATAATTTTAGATTTATATAAATATAATAGTTTCATAGGGACATGAGAAGTGTTTTCCAGCTTTCCGATTTAATCTTTTTGGCAAGTTGATTTTATCTAGTTAAATAGATTAGTTGATATTCTAAAATCTTTTTTCATTTCATTTATGAACCCAGAGTTCTGGCATTTGTGTATGCCTGGCTCTATTCTGAATATGCTCAAAGCAGTAGTTTGTGAAAGATGAATTATGGACAAAATGTAATGCTTCTACAAAACAGTGGGTGAAAAAGGACAGTAAACTCTTCGAATGAAGAAAGCCATCAATGCTATTGAAAAGTGCACTGTCATTAAATGTTTCTAAAAAAAGAGAGCTTTTTCACAACCGGTTGAACCGAGTTGCTCTTTACTGAAGAGGAGTTTTATAAATTATTCATAACAAGATAGAGGAGTTGATGACGTTGTGGGTCATAACATCCAAAATGTTTCAACTGCATTCAGAGTTCATTTTGCAGGGACTTTAAACTCATGTCTATTTTGTTGAACATGCCTTTTTTGGCCATAAAGTAAAAACTATACCTCTGTTCAATGTGGTGTGTATCTAAAAAAATGACATCATGAATAATAATTATTTTCTTGAAGTCAGCACAAAAGCAAAATGTACTCTTCTTATTTTTATACGTACAGTAGGAGATATAAGCATTCAACACATCATCATTTTGCTGAATAACTACTGAGAGATTTCAGCTGCTGTCTGTGCTATCACTGCCTTTCTTCACCTCCCTTTCTTCATGCGATCAATATTTTTTCCCCTGTGTCATTTAATTTTCATTCATTCATTCATTTTCTTTTCGGCTTAGTCCCTTTATTAATCTGGGGTCGCCACAGCGGAATGAACCGCCAACTTATCCAGCACGTTTTTACGCAGCGGATGCCCTTCCAACCGCAACCAATCTCTGGGAAGCTCATTTCATTTTATTACACATAACTTAATTTATAAACTAATTAGATTTGTTTTATTTTCATATATTCATTTCTTTGGTTGTTATTAACATCTGGTAAAAATTTCAAGTCAACAGCACCTTTAGAAATATGTTTTTTGAGAAAAATGGTGACATTTTGAAGACTTATTTCCTGCACTTTATATAGTAGTTCTTGTTGTAAACAATGTATGTCTGCACCTCATTATTTTGTAAAAATAAATTTGCCCTATAATCTTCAATCAAATACCATAACAACCCCCCCCCCCCCCCCCCCCCCCACCCCCAAAAGAAAAAAAAAATTCTTCACTTCTGGTCACGTGGAATGCCTTTAGGTTGGAGCTATCAAGGCCTATAGGACAGTATATTAGGTCATTCAAAAATTCATTCATTCATTTTCTTTTCGGCTTTGTCCCTTTATTAATCTGTGGTCGCCACAGCAGAATGAACCGCAAACTTATCCAGCATATGTTTTACGCAGTGGATGCCCATCATTGGGAAACATCCATACACACTCATTCACACACATACACTACAGACAATTTAGCCTTCCTAATTCACCTATACCACATGTCTTTGGACTTGTGGGGGAAACCGGAGCACCCGGAGCAAACCCACACAAACTCCACACAAAAATGGTAATTGACCCAACCAGGGCTCAAACCAGCGACCTTCTTGCTGTGAGGTGATTGTGCTACCCACTGCGCCACCGTGCTGTCGGTCATTTAACCATTGATGGCTGTAAAGTATATGAATACTTGTAATAGTTATGACAGTAACAGTCATTAACTAGATTTAGGGCATTTTAAAGTGTTACAATTCTGACATGTCCAGGTGCTCTCGAGGGTAAACATGACTGCCAGCCAACTCATCTCAGCCCCTCGCAGTGGTTCAAATTAATATAGTACAGTTCCATCTTTAGCTCCTCGTTCTCGTCATCATCAAGCATCCGAAAACATTCTGCACCAAAGGGTGCTGACAGTGATTACAGTGGACAGTAATCCTCCACAACTGATAAGATGTTCTAGCTGTAGTTTGTTTGTTGCACGATGACGTACTGGATCAAGTCTTACACGAAGTGGACATTGTAACGCCCATGCTGCTGTGATGATTGGGTTTAGGGTTGGAGTAGGTGTAGACATTAATAACATACAGTGTATTTTGTAATCTAATAATTAACTCCTGTGTGCTTTTGGGGATGTTTTCATCCACTCTGGGTTGATTTTGAGTCTTAATTCAGCCACAACTTTCTCTGTGTTTCAGAAAATTAATAATTTTTGGCGACAAATCTTTTTTTTGACACATATTTAGAAAAAATGCTTTGGAATTTTTAAAAAACTCAATACACTGTGGCAGGGGCGCCGCTAGCAATTTTGGGCCCCATGAAAAAATATGAGGATGGGCCCCCTACTACCAAGCTAGCTATCCAAACTCTTTGTCTGCAATGTAGTTATACTGACCTATGCATTTTATTATTGATTTTCACTATTATCCACTATTATCAGTTTTTAGTAAGAGAACGACCATGGCTGTAGCTAGCAGACAATTTATTGTTCAAATGTAAATGTAGTACAAAAAAAGGAACAGTAATCAAATATTCACTGAAACTTTAACATTTCCCTACTGGATCATTATTTTTCAAGGAAACCTAGCTTGATAAATTGTCACCCTGCCTGCCTTTAAAACCACAGCGTAAATATTTGTCTTAGTTTTATGTTTGCTTTGCTGTTATACCTATTATCATTCTACATAATCAACATTGTGCAAAAATAGCAGTAATTTAATAGTGGCCACGTCAACAATTAAGTTAATATCATAGTGAAATTTATACTTAAACGCAGACTGCAATGCATATGCTATTTTTAAACGCAGGATCTCAGTGATATTCTTGTTACCTGCTTCTTTAACTGTGAGATGAGTTTGGGCAACTTCGTAGGGAAGAGCGGGTGAGGGCGAATCTGCATCTATGTATGAGGTAGACATGTAGAGCTCATCATTAGCAAAGTAAATTAAGCTTTTTAAAGAAAGCTCCGTGCTCTGAGTAAACATAACGTTACCTTTCTTTTCAAAAGACTGTGATAGCAACTGCCGTCCCTTTTTCTCTCTCTCTCTGCTTTTTGAAACCTCTCTTTTCGTTTTTGATGACCGGATTTAGTCTTTGTTAATCTCGAGGACACCGCTGCTTGCTTTGACAGTTTACCTGACGATCGCACTGACGCATTCAACAAAGCGTCAACTCTCTTCCTGCTACTGACGGACTGAACCATATAGTGAAAGGAGGTGGGGGTGCAATTTGACAGTGACAGACACGAGAGGCAGATATAAGCCGTATTTTTATTTCTAATAAATTGTTTTACTTGTAATTTAGAGATACATTCATAATTTATATTACATTATAGCACTGTTATTAATTATAAAGCAGACCTCTGGGGGCCCCTAGAGTGCATGGGCCCTTAGAATCGTCCTAACTTTCCCCCCCTTAGCGGCGCCCCTGCACTGTGGGCAAATTTACTACTCTTTTGTTATGTTTGTGGCTGTTTTTGCCCCATTGGCTTCCATTATAACCACATTTTTGACCGCAAAGCCATGGCACCATATCATCATGCATTCTTAATTGTTGGTGATTTTCCCTGTTAAAAAGAGGTAACATTTGTGTAAACATTTTTACTGTTGATCAACACTTACAGTGGAGCAATGAGCTTACATATCTGGCTTTTATATGGAGTAGTGTGCGTGTGTATGTGTGTATGTAAAGTGTAAGAGAGACCTTTGCACACTTATCTTGATATGTTAGAGAAAATAAAAAAGAAGCATCTCAGCTCTCAGAGCATAGTAAACATAGTAAGTGCATCTATACCCACACGCTATAATTTGTTTTTATAGAACTCCATATAAAAGCCAGAAACTTTTTTTGCTCAGGCCTATCTAAATGGTTTATGCTGCCAACTGGTGATCAAAAGTAAAAATATTACCTCCTCCCAACAGGGAATACCACTAACAAACATGCACTCTGATTATTTGCTGTCATGGCTTTCCAATCAATAAATGTGGTTATAATGGAAGGCATTGGGGCAAAAACAGCCATGAACATAACAAAAGGGTATTCAATTTGAACAGTACACAAGGGTTAATATAAATAATTCTCATTTCTAGCAACAACTGCTTGCAAATACACATCCACTGAAGCGGTGTGTTTTATAAACGCTGGTAGCATAGCCAGGCACTGAGCACTCACCGTTTTTTAAACTCCTTGACAGTTGTAGAAGTGCGTACAGCTGATGTGTTTTTTGAAGTGTGGTGGACACGTACCCTGAGTGCAAACTGGCATTCAAATCTTCCTCCATTTTGTTAGCAAAGCCCATCTTCCAACAATCCAATCAGTTCACAAATTATGAAATTGAGCTCTGCCTTACTTTTTTATTCCCCCATTTCATAATTTTTTTATTTGGATTTAGAACACAATGAGAGAAAAGATGTCAATTGATCATTTTCACATTTCCTGGTATCTCATCAGATGAAGTCCACATAGTTTTCCATTCATACGCATGTGCATGCGGCAGAACAGAAACGCAAACTCGTGCAACAGGTTTCACAGTTCGCTGCATCTCAAAGTTCAAGCTTGGTAAACTCTGATCTGCGAAATTGCATCACATGATTGCATGAGGCCAATCGAAGACCAAAACATGATCTCGCCATACAGAAATTTTAAATATGGACCAGTCGCTCACTTTTTTAAATGTCTATTCCATCTTGTTTAATCCCACCCATTAATCCCGCGTGAATTTGGTGTTTTGTGCATTTGACACACTTCAGACTGCAAAAGAAAGTTGAAGCAAACATCTAACAAATGGAGCAATGGAACAGACAGAAAAGTAAGCAGCTTACACTGATGGAGGTTGATTCAAGGATGACAGCCGTTTGACGTGACCGAATTGAAGGACATTATTTGTGCTTTACATGTATGGCTGGTATTATTGTGTGTAAAATCAATAAATGTTTTCATTTAACTCTTCTCCTGCAGTTAACGAGAGAAAAAGCTTCCCTACAATTGGCGAGTTTTACGTCAATGCATGTTTTAGGTGTATTACGGTAGTGGAAGCCCTAACGCATGTCCTGAGTGAGATACATGATGTTAGATGCTCCGGGGAGTAAAATCTGAGAGAAAGTAAGATCGTGGATAAAAATAAGAGTTATTATTATTAAGAAGCCTTATTTTTATGATTTATGTCAGATTGCACACTTAACATAGTAGGCTACAAAAAATATTTAAATATATTTAAAAATAATAATAAAAATAAAATGGAAAATCGTCTGGGAATTACCACCACAAATGATTTTTAATCGCCCAAAAAAAAATTTTCACAAAAAAAAATTGTTAAATTTTAGCTTATTGTCCTGCTCGTAGACATTGCACCATTGTAACTAAAGGACGATGGACAATGGAGTTGAGGATCCATGCACAGTTTTATTAAGAAGTGGTCAGGCAGGTGTAAATTGGTACATAAAAGAGAATCCAGAGGCGTAGTCAGGTCACAGGCGAATAGTCGATGCAGGCGGCAGACAACGTAAACAGGAGAGCAAAGCAAGAGTCAAACACGGAGAGACTAAACAAGGAAACTGCTTCGTACTGTTACAGGGTAAATACCAACAAGACTCAGTAATGTGAGTGACAATGTGAGCAGTTTATATAGTCTGTGTAATCAGTCTAGGATGAGCTATCAGCTGTGTGTGAATGTAATCAAAGGCGAACCGGAACAGGTGTGAGTGAGGTGCATGACAGGATTTGTAGTCCAGGTGATAATAAATGCTTTCCAGCAATCTTTAAGGGTTAGATTGATGGTGGTCGCTTTACACATTTTTGGGGGGAATCTCCTCATCCACCAGCAGGGTGCAGCATTCACCTGGATGAAGCTGCGGTCACACTAGAGTTTGTTTTCGACCGATCATGCGCAGTACAGGTAGTTTTTTTTTCGCGTCATTTCAAATACAGGATCATTAGCTCCGATGGATAAAGAACCCACCGCGGTGGATAAAGAAGGAAAAAAAACAATCATACAGGTTATTTTTTTTTTGTTTTTATAATGTTATATTTTAATGACTTCATTAGCAAAAACAGTCGACCACGAGAAGTGTAAACCTTCATTTGTAGCCATTTGTTTTACTCCGTTTTACTGAAAATTCAACATGGTTGTACAACAATAAAGGCTCGGGGCTTTTGTACTTCTATGGTAAACCACAAAATAATAATAATGCTTGTGGTACATTAGATTAACCGTGTTTTTGTAGTTTAAAATGTGGTAATCAGTCCTGTTTAAACAAATTAATACCACATTTTTCTGTAATAAAGCGTGGTTAATTTCTCTGACTCGATCTTAGTTAATTAACAGAACGTATATATTTATTTTCTATTTTTAATTAAAGTCATCATACACAAAACACCTGGGATCAGGACAGGTATCTGATGTTACTGTATATAATAGAATAACTATCAGACATGAAACACCTGGGATCAGGACAGGTATCTGATGTTAAATAATCTAAAATGATCATACACGAAACACCTGAGATCAGGACAGGTATCTGATGTTACTGTATAGAATAGAATAACTATCAGACATAAAACACCTGAGATCAGGACAAGTATCTGATGTTAAATAATATTAAAATGATCAGACATGAAACACCTGAGATCAGGACAGGTATCTGATGTTACTGTATAGAATAGAATAACTATCAGACATAAAACACCTGAGATCAGGACAAGTATCTGATGTTAAATAATATTAAAATGATCAGACATGAAACACCTGAGATCAGGACAGGTATCTGATGTTAAATACAATAAATGTGATCATACATGAAACACCTGGGATCAGGACAGGTATCTGATGTTACTGTATAGAATAGGATAACTATCAGACACGAAATACCTGGGATCAGGACAGGTATCTGATGTTAAATAATCTAAAATGATCATACACGAAACACCTGAGATCAGGACAGGTATCTGATGTTACTGTATTTAATAGAATAACTATCAGACATGAAACACCTGAGATCAGGACAGGTATCTGATGTTAAATACAATAAAAGTGATCATACACAAAACACCTGGTATCAGGACAGGTATTTAATGTTAAATAATATAAAAATGATCAGACATGAAACACCTGGGATCAGGACAGGTATCTGATGTTACTGTATAGAATAGGATAACTATCAGACACGAAATACCTGGGATCAGGACAGGTATCTGATGTTAAATAATCTAAAATGATCATACACGAAACACCTGAGATCAGGACAGGTATCTGATGTTACTGTATTTAATAGAATAACTATCAGACATGAAACACCTGAGATCAGGACAGGTATCTGATGTTACTGTATAGAATAGAATAACTATCAGACATGAAACACCTGAGATCAGGACAGGTATCTGATGTTACTGTATAGAATAGAATAACTATCAGACATGAAACACCTGAGATCAGGACAGGTATCTGATTTTACTGTATATAAATAACTATCAGACACGAAATACCTGGGATCAGGACAGGTATCTGATGTTAAATAATCTAAAATGATCATACACAAAACACCTGAGATCAGGACAGGTATCTGATGTTACTGTATTTAATAGAATAACTATCAGACATGAAACACCTGGGATCAGGACAGGTATCTGATGTTAAATACAATAAAAGTGATCATACACGAAACACCTGGGATCAGGACAGGTATCTGATGTTACTGTATTTAATAGAATAAATATCATACACGAAACACCTGAGATCAGGACAGGTATCTGATGTTAAATACAATAAAAGTGATCATACACGAAACACCTGGGATCAGGACAGGTATCTGATGTTAAATAATCTAAAATGATCAGACATGAAACACCTGAGATCAGGACAGGTATCTGATGTTACTGTATAGAATAGAATAACTATCAGACATGAAACACCTGAGATCAGGACAGGTATCTGATTTTACTGTATATAAATAACTATCAGACACGAAATACCTGGGATCAGGACAGGTATCTGATGTTAAATAATCTAAAATGATCATACACGAAACACCTGAGATCAGGACAGGTATCTGATGTTACTGTATTTAATAGAATAACTATCAGACATGAAACACCTGAGATCAGGACAGGTATCTGATGTTACTGTATTTAATAGAATAACTATCAGACATGAAACACCTGGGATCAGGACAGGTATCTGATGTTAAATACAATAAAAGTGATCATACACGAAACACCTGGGATCAGGACAGGTATCTGATGTTACTGTATTTAATAGAATAAATATCATACACGAAACACCTGAGATCAGGACAGGTATCTGATGTTACTGTATTTAATAGAATAAATATCATACACGAAACACCTGGGATCAGGACAGGTATCTGATGTTAAATACAATAAAAGTGATCATACACGAAACACCAGGGATTAGGACAGGTATCTGATGTTACTGTATATGATATATAAAGTATTTAACACAAAACCCCTGGGATCAGGACAGGTCTCTAACAGTATTAATCTGACAGGTATCTTAAGTTACTTTGTTTAATATAAAATACACTAACTTCACATGAAACACCTGCGATCAGGACAGCTATTTTAAAGTACTGCATATAAAAGGCATTGGACAGGAAACCCCTGCGATTGCGTACAGGTATCTGAAGCAAACGGCTGTTTTCACAATCTGCGCATGATCCGTGACCTATGCAAATTTACAGATAGGCCACGCCCACCAGATGACGTGTTAGCGGTTACGCTGTACTGAAACCCCTGGAAAAAAGTGCCTGCCTAAGCGATTGGTCCATGTTTTAAATTTTTATCCAGAAAGGTCATGTTTTGATCCTCGATTGGTCTCACGCAGTAAAATGATGCGATTTTGCAGGTCAGAGTTCACCAAGCTTAAACTTTGCACCGCAGCGACCTGCGAAACTTGATGCATGACCTTGCGTTTCCGGTCTGACGCATTCGCGTGCGTATGAATGGAAGTCTATGGGGAGAAAAGTCCAGTGTGACCACAGCAACACGACGGCAGCCATATTGCGCTAGACCGCACACCACACGCCAGCCGATTGGTGGAGAGGAGACAGAGTGATAAAGCCAATTATGATATGCGAATGTTAGGAGGCTATGATGGACAGAGGCCAGTGTGAAAAAATTGGGCAGGATGTCAGGGTTAAAACCCTACTCTTTTTCAAAGGACACCTTGGGATCTTTAACGACCACACAGAGTCAGGACCTCAGTTTAATGTCTCATCCGAAAGACATCGCTCACTGAGCAGTATAGAGTCCCCATCAATATACTGAGGCATTATGGCCCACACAAACCACAGGTTGAGTGCCCCCTGCAGGTCTCACTAACACCACTTCCAGCAACAACCTAGCTTTGCCATGTGGTCTCCCATCCAGGTACTGACCAAGCGCAGCCCAGCTTAGCTTCAGTGGGTGACCATGTGAGAGTTGCAGAGAGTTAGATGCTGCTGGAAGTAGCAATAATAGCTGTAATAGCTTTATAAATGTACAGACCTTTTTTTTATAAAATCAATATATTAAACATTTTCAAGCAATCAAGATGCTGGTAACCGTTAAACACCTCATAACCATCTTGTGAAAAGAGTCAATCATACCTTCCCTTTAATGGCGACTTTAACACACTCGCATATCTAGCCTCCTTAACTCAGGTTGAGAAAAAAATAAAAACTCTGGCACTGTGCCTGGTCATGGTATGTGTATAAACAGCTGCAGAGGACCACCAATTTACCTAACAATAGACACCTGGGGAAGTGGTGTGGGAAATAAAATAAAACCTGATATTTATGCTGCAATCAAATCCTGCTGGCCGCATGAGGAGGTAATAAGACAATAAGGCACATCCAAATCTAATGATCGCGTCTCATTCTGTCTACTTTAAGTTAAAATACTTTGAATAAAACATATCTGTTCTCACCAAAGCTCCCTCTCTCTTCCATTTAATTGTTATGCACGTTGAAGTATTGTGCTATTTATTTATTTAGTGATGTACTTTCATGAGGCTGTCATTGCCTGACAGAACAGCGAGGCATTGAGTCAGCTAGATACCGAACTATTTTATTTCAGACTGCATCCTAACAGCAGGCGTAAACGGCTCTTCATCAAACACACTACTTACTCTGACGATACACATGGACTGGGTTTGAAGAAGTAATTTCCTTTAATTAAATCAAGCCAATTAGGAGAATAATTAGAGACAGCTGGTTAAACTCATCCAGGCCTGATTGCCAGCCTTGTCCTTTATTCAGTGCTCCTCTGTTTTTTTTATATGTCCTCTCCTAACATCCTTTCTTTATGTTTTTAAAAAGGCCTTTCAGAATGAAAGGAAAGGATACTAGGATGAAATTCGAGGACAGAGTAGCTGAAGCGAAACGTATGTCAAATGGTACTGTATATAGTGCTCAATGAAATGACACTTCAAAGCGTCATCAATTCTGCTCAAGGCATTCGCTATTATGTTGTTGGAGTTGTGGTTAGACGTACTTAATAAATCTTAAAGCAGGAAATATTTTTGTGTTTCCATTAGGTGGCTTGATGAGTTGTCCTCTGATGTATTTATAAATGAAATATGAAGTACAGGACATTGTGATTTTGCCTTAGTACCTCAATATCTCACTGAAAAAAAAAAATATTCCTGCTGAAAAAAAAAGTTATAGTGTTTATGTAAACATGATTATCATCATAATGATATACCAAATTGTGGTTATGTGTATATGAAATTACCAGTAAAATATGTAGCAGGGCATTAAATTACTGTTTATTTCTCTTGCATTTTAACTTTGTAAACTATACAATCATGGGTCTCCTCACGGTTTGTGTTGTGAGCAGTGTTGGGGAGAATACTTTGTAAATGTATTTAGTTACAGAATACAGAATACCTGCTTTAAAATGTATTTTGTAACGTATTCCGTTACTTTGCTTAATCCTGGTACTGTATTCTAAATACTTGGAATACTTGGAATACTTCCCCTTGAAAACAGCCTTCAAGTCTATTAAATGTCACACTATGCGTTGGTAGCAATTTCTGCAAGAAAAGGGCCTCTAATGCTAAACATTATTGACTGACAGGGAAAAATAAATAAAACAATATAATTATGTTTATTAAATAATGTTTATTTATCAAAGTGTCAACAAATTCAATTTCTGTTTCTGTAATAAACATAAAAAGAGCTTGAACATAGACAGCATTACTGTCTGTAATATACAGTATATGTATTTAATATGCATTTTGCTTACCCTTTGTATTTCACAGTCTGCACAGAAAAATATCAGCTATACAAGAAAAGAAAAACTTCAAAATAGTTTATGTAAAACCAAGGTAATGCAGGGGTTTTCAAACTTTTAGGACACACGCCCCCCCAAGACTGTCCATTTTCACTTCCCCCCCTCCCCTCCATTCCCCATGTGCAAACATCATTCACATATTACTGGCTGCGTTTAAATTGTGTAGCATTAATTACGTTGAAACATAAATATACAGCTTACCTGATTCAGTGTGAAGGCTGAGCCTTTTTCTGTGGTTGGATTACTGACTCGACTATTTTTAACTGTAAATCATCTTCCACTGTCAATAAGTGTGAGCCATAGTCTACTTGCTTTTGATGAACGCACAGAAAATGCTGCTTCGCAAATCCAAGTTCACAGAGCCCTGACAGTGTGATTGAGTTGAACATTGAGTATGTTTACATGGGCAACAATACTTTAATATGATTTTATTACGATTAAGACAATACTCTGATTGAGTCACCATGTAAAAAGCGATTTTTGATGACCTTAATCCGACTACAGTCATAACTGAACTAGAAATGGAGTTAAGACTTGTGGAGTATGCATATATTAGTGGCATTATTGAAGTAAACACCGCAATCAAGATATTACTGTCATGTAGGACTTTTCTCTGCATTTTGCGACAAGATCCACACACAAGGCTGTCAGTAAAGGACCGCACACACACACACCCATCACGAACAACCTTGTTGCCAGATTGGGCGGTTTTGAATTTGCATTTCGGCGGGTTTTGGATAGCTTTTGGGCTGGAATCAGTCAGCTACATCTGGCAACGCTGATCACGAAATGCAGAAGTTTTTTTCTTTCTATTTCACGTGCGCTATCAAATCCCATTAAAACATCTTCCACCATTCCTTACTAAATATTCGCGTCTAATAACCCAGTTTGTCATGGGGAAATGTTCATGAGTGAAAGTGCCGAACTGCAGTTAAAGTCGAAAAATTAAAGATGAAACACCCGAAATGTCATGAGACTCTGCAGGAAACGTGAATAGACGTTCAAAAAGCACTTTACGTAACACCGTAATTATATTATTGTCCTATTCAGATTAAGGCAAATAACTACTGATGTCAATGTAAAGGTAGTCTGTCTTCATGTCGTATGTCTTCAAAGTAAGTGAAAGATCCAGAAGGGCATCCTGCTGATTTGATTCAGAAGGGCACTATTTTGGCTCACCGGTTTGACTTTCATTTAGCGTCATTCATGTTAAAAAGCAGCCGCTCCATTTTATTTGTATATGTTTTACTGGAACGCATTAACTCTACAGGTGCCTGACAGATGTGGAACTAACATTAATCCGATTCACTCTAGTGAACGCATAAAAATCATCATCATTTTTACTCGCGTGCATGCCTCAAATAAAACCCCTGATCAGAGGTAATGTAACAGGTTCTATTCAACATTTTAATTTCTATTATGAAAACTTCTCACCTAAGAACAATATTGCAAATATTAGAAGAATGCAAAATGAGTTTGCTTTACAAAAATGTAAACATCAAAATGAACAAGTTTTGTTTTAAGTCAAACATATTAGCCAGTATAGCCACCTATCTACAGTACCTAACTACCTATGCTTTTTTTCCTAATCAACAGACAAGTAAAGGTGGTTGTAACGGAGCAATAGAGACATTTCGAAGTGCTTATCTGTCATTCTGTTGCGATGAGGAGTAAAAATGAGTCCTCCCTGGCTGAAGAGTCGCTCTACAGGAGCACTTGATGGCAATTGTGCTTTATAAACAGTGCAAACGAAACATCAAGCAGCAAATTCACGAACAATGACGGCAAAAAAAGCAGTTTATCTGAAAATCTTGGTTGTTGTCCGGTTGTTCGGTGTTTGCGATCGTCCTTTTTTCTGCGTGAGAAAATGGAGGTGTGGCGTGAGAGCGTGAGAACAGGGTCATTTGCGTGAGTCTCACTGAGTTAATGCTGGTGATTGCAGTCGGGAGTGTAGCTTCTGTTTCTATGGTTTCGGCGGCAATTTAGTAATATTATTATGGGCCAGACACGCATCGCCCGAAGTATTCCAAGTATTTCCTTATGGTATTAGGAAAGTAACTGTATTCTAAATACCCTGTTTAAGAATAGTAACTGTAACGGAATACAGTTACTCAAGAATAGTATTCTAAATACGTACCGCCGGTACATGTATTCCGTTACTCCCAAACACTGGTTGTGAGCCAACTGACAACAGTTGTTTGCTCAGCTCTTTTTGTTCTGTTGTGCTGGACACGCCCACTCCTCCCTCTGTTCACAGTGTTTTACGCCCATTTAGAATAAAATCATGGCCCTTCAAGCATTTAAAGACTATTGCCATTTCTATGAACTACACAGCATTGCACACCAGATGCGCCACTCGGCGACGCACTGCTCCATGCAGCACCATGCATTTTAGAATTCTAAACATAGATTACTATCAGGGTACAGAAACTGGTTCCGCAAGGTGGTGGCTGTCTGCAGCGCCCAGCTACGACTCAGGACACTGTTCATATTTCTGCGGTGTCAGAGAGCGCCATCTGAATAGTTTCGTAATAAATAACATTCAAACGTGTGCATCCAGTGTGCGCTACTAACTACTATCATGTGCATGTCATGGCACATTCGGTGTGCGACCCTCTTTAGGGTTCCTAGGGAAGTAGAAGGGTTAAATATAATTAAAACACATCAAGGGCTCAATTCACAATGCTTCAGAATGATTTAAAGAAAAAAAGCACAGCATAATGCACAAGAATATCTGGACACAGCCACTAGATGGCAACTCTTGTGATGAGTGTTGTGATGAGTCAGAAGCCATTGGATCCATCTGCAAGCTTTATTGGAGGTACAGATAACAAAGATCAATAACAGAAGGGCAATCCAAAATCAGGTCGATAAATAGGCAGAGTTCGAGGAAGGCAGAGAACAATCATAGATGATATAACAGGCTTAAGCCGCGGTCACACTGGACTTTTCCCTCCATAGACTTCCATTCATACGCACGCGAATGCGTCAGACCGGAAACGCAGTGTCATGCATCGAGTTTCGCAGGTTGTTGCAGTGCAAAGTTCAAGCTTGGTGAACTCTGACCTGCGAAATTGCACCACCTGACTGCGTGAAACCAATCCAGGATCAAAACATGACCTCTCTGAACAGAAATTTAAAACATGGAGCAATCGCTCGCTTTTTTTAATGTCTAATCATCTTGTTTAATCCCGCCCCTTTTCGCAGCACCGTATGACAGAAATTCGCAAGCTCAAACTCTAGTGTGACCGCGGCTTTAAGGTCAAGAAACGGGTAAGGCAATAACACAATGAAAGACCATTCGCTACTGACTGCAGGGCAAATCAACACTTCATACTGAACTGGTGAAGAAGTGAGGCTTATATGCAGGAGTGCTGATGAGAAACACCTGTTACCGCAATCAGTCCCAGGCAGAAAGGCTTATGGGAAATTGAGTTCATAAATTGCCAGTTAGAATTCGGGTGATGGCTCTCTCTGCTGGTGCACAAAAGAAGCACTTTAAGCTTCACTTACAGCACATAGCATAAGAAAGGAAAATGCATTCTGTGTGAACTGCCCCTAATCCTTTTTACACATGTACGCACACATTTTATTCCATATATTGATTTAAAAAAGGTAAGTTACAATGATAAGTAACATAAAAAAATAAAGAAATAAAGATTAATTGAGTGGGCGGCACAGTGGTTAGCACTGTCGCCTCACAGCAAGAAGGTTGCTGGTACCAGTTCTGGCTTGGCCAGTTGGCATTTCTATGTGGAGTTTGCATGTTCTCCCCATGTTGGCGTGGGTTTTCTCTGAGTGCTCCGGTTTCCACCACAATCCAAAGACATGCGCTATAGGTGAATTGAATAAACGAAGTTGGCCATAGTGTATGAGTTTGTTAATGAGTTTGTATGGGTGTTTCCCAGTACTGGGTTGCAGCCATACCTGCCAACACTCCCGTTTTTCCCGGGAGTCTCCCGTATTTCAGACCCGTCTCCCGTATTGGTCTGTCTCCCGGTAAACTCCCGGAATTCCCCCGCCCCTCGCTCATCAGCATTTTGGTACAGTCCGGGCTGAAACTTGGCGCTTGTGCTCTTCCGGTGACGGTCGCGCGCTACAGTTCGCGCGCCCCCATCTCCCTAAACCTCTTACTCCAAATCTAGACAAATCTAGCGACTTTTTTGTGTGTTACTGGTGATTTTTATAGACTGTCGTTTGTCCATTACTGTACCGTCCCTACTCTTCTCAACGAGCCTCCGCTGCAGCCTGAGAGCAGAGCACCTCTCTGCGTACCGACGGCAAATGATTTAGAACAGGTGGCAGTTTGAAGGTATTTCCCTTGTACAGTCAACCCGATCTGCTTCTCCTTTATTTTAACAATTTAATTTGACTGTTTATTCCTGTTGCACAATCAGAGATGTTTTAAGTGTGAGTTTCAGAACTTGTCTGAGTATATAACGTCTGAGAGATTACTGCAAATTCCCTACTCATCTAAAATGATATACTGTATTCAAACAGCAATAAATTTAAATTGACAAGCTTACATAAAGCATAGTGCAAATATAAAATACCCCATTTATTTACCATAGGCTGTTAAACAAACAGAAATGGTAGAACGCGATGACGTCAGTACTATGCAAATTAGCGTATGACGTAATTACCCCCCCCCTCCCGGAATTTACGAACCAAATGTTGGCAGGTATGGTTGCAGCTGGAAGGGCATCTGCTGCGTAAAACATATGCCGGAATAGTTGGCAGTTCATTCCTCTGTGGTGATCTCTGAAATAGAAACTAAGCCAAAGGAAAGTGAATGAGTGAGTGAGTGTAAGGGACATGAATTGAGTTGAATTGCTTTTAATTCAATTGAATCACAAGTAAGTGGTTTGAGCAATAGAGCTGGTGACACTTCAAATTCTAATTATGCATTGACATAACGTGACATTTATCTCACTAAAACACACACCACAACAAACATAAGCTTTACCCCTGGACATGTAAACTCAATGAAATGACAGGCAAGTTCATCAGGATTGACATAAATGATCCTAAAAAGGGAAAGGAAAAGGAATGACCAGCATAATTGAGCTATTTAAGATAAGAGGGGTACGAGTGTCTTAAATGTCACTCCTTCATCTATTCACTTAAGTGACGCATATGGTACTTTTAGCCCTTATGTCTCTTGTTGATTTGCCCACAGGGACAGTGGAGGAAAATTACTTGCATAGCTAAAAGTGACACATTTATATCAAAGTACTTTAATGAAGTGATTAGTTAATTAAGCCAGTGAACTCTTGTATATTCTTAGATCCACTCATAAAGTGATGGATTGACAGAGTGACAGATTGGTGTTAATACCCATTAATAAAGTGCATAGAAACCTACATCTCTTTTCTAGATGTCTGTGGGAAACTGGCAGAAACGTCATGTCATGTTTCTAAAATCAAGCAGCTTAAATGTTTATTCATTTATTCATTCATTTATTCATTCATTTTATTTTGGCTTAGTCCCTTTATTCATTAGGGGTCACCACAGTGGAATGAACCACCAACTTATCCAGCATATGTTTTACACAGCGGATGCTCTTTCAGCTGCAACGCAGTACTGGGAAACACCCATACACTCTCAAATTCGCACACATACACTACGGCCAATTTAGTTTTTACTCAATTCACCTAAAGCGCATGTATTTGGACTGTGGGGGAAACCGAAGCACCCGGAGGAAACCCACACTAACACGGGGAGAACATGCAAACTCCATACAGTAATGCCAACTGGTCCAGTCAGGACTCAAATCAGTGAGCTTCTTGTTGTGAGGTGACAGTGCTAACCACTGAGCCACCATGCCACCAGCTTAAATGTTATTTGATGAATTTTATAACATCATTGCATAGTAAAAAAAAGTCATTATGGATGAAATATAAAGAAAAATATGGATTTGCGACGAATTTGCTTTAATTTGCTTTGTTTGAGTTTCTTTATACTGTTGAACACAAACAAAAATGTTGGAATGCAGCAGTCATTGACTACCATAGTATGTTTGTATTGTATTAAAATTATGTTTTGTTTTATGTTCAAAACAAGAAGAAAAACGATCATAAAAGTTTAAAACCATTTAGGTTTAAGTACAGGAAATGAAAGGGCATTTATTTATTTTTTAGTTGAACTATCCCTTTAACGTTTGCTATCCCTTTAGTGCTAGGACTAAATCTAAAATAAATAAAAATATAAGCATTTTTTGTCAGAAGAGCTGTTTAAGAATTGGAGAATGGCGGACTTTGTCTTTTATCAGTTGAGATCGTTACCATTCAGACACATCACCTATCTGTGCTCCTGTGCTCGCCCATGTTTAAAATCCTCCAGATTACCGGCAGGGCTAACGGTTGAAATAGATAGGGCAAGAGACCTTCTGCACTGCTATCCACTGTGTCTGCATTCAGACCCAGGGATTGAGGAGGAGAGAAGTCCTCTTCATTTATAGTGTTTATATAAGCATTATTATCATTATAATGATATAACAAATTGTGGTTATGTGTATATGAAATTACCAGTAACATATGTAGCAGGGTCACCACAGTGGAATGAACCGCCAACTTATCCAGCATACATTTTACACAGCGGATGCCCTTTCAGCTGCAACCCAGTACTGGGAAACACTGATACACTCTCAAATTCACACACATGCACTACGGCCAATTTAGTTTTTACTCAATTCACCTATAGCGCATGTATTTGGACTGTGGGGGAAACCGAAGCACCCGGAGGAAACCCACATCAACACGGGGAGAACATGCAAACTCCATACAGTAATGCCAACTGGTCCAGTCAGGACTCAAATCAGTGACCTTCTTGTTGTGAGGTGACAGTGCTAACCACTGAGCCACCATGCCACCAGCTTAAATGTTATTTGATGAATTTTATAACATCATTGCATAGTAAAAAAAAGTCATTATGGATAAAATATAAAGAAAAATATGGATTTGCGACGAATTTGCTGAGTAATATGAAATTAAAAGTGATTGATAGTGCTTAAAAACAGGGTGTGCTGTGTATCAATCTACATGAAATCACTAAAGAACACACACATACACACAAAGATGCTGTTTTTATTTTATTTTTTTCGTTTTCGAATTTGTTATTTTTATTATCTAATATCTTTTGAACCGAGTCAATTTCGCCATATAATAGAACTTATCTGTGGCCTTATTTCAGATTTTATGCAAAAAGTGATGCAAATCAAAGTAAATTAGCCTAACAGGGTTCGTGTCCGGCGAAGAATGATTCCAGAAAGCAGGTGAGATAAGAACAAAAGCCAAAAATACAATAAACAAGTAAATAACAGGGTGAGAATGTGGTAAAATCTGAAAACGTGGTAAAAATCAGGGGGGGGGTTCTTTTTTAGATTGCTTTTCAAAACACTGTCGGTTGCTTTTAGAAAATTGGGTGGGCATTGGTCAATCTGTGCTTTTAAAACACTATCGGTTGGGTTCAGGGATAGGGGTGGGTGAGGTAATCGAAAGGTTGGTCAGTCAGTCAGTCAGTCGACAGCAGCCTCTGGTGGATTTATGCTAGAAAAACAGGTGCAGATGGCACTCGCGAGAGAAATTTGAGATCTGAAAAAGCATATCTGGCGGTTTGGCGAAAACAAAAACTGCAAAAAACTGTACCTCTTAGGACGTATTTGGCACTCTCCAGAAATGTATATAGGGCTATGTTTTCCAAATGAGCCTGGGTTGGATTTCTATTTATTTATTTATTTATTTTTATTTTTTTCAAAATAAACAAGTATTCCAATTATTATTATTTTTTGACACCAAGTGATAAAGTGTAATTTTGTCCCATTCCTCTAGCAAACAAGTCTTAAGGTGGGCAACAGTAAAGGGTCTTCTTTGTTGCTTGTATATATATATATATATATATATATATATATATATATATATATATATATATATATACAGTTGAAGTCAGAATTATTAGCCTCCCTGAATTATTAGCCCCCCCTGTTTATTTTTTTCCCCAGTTTTTGTTTAACGGAGAGAAGATTTTTTCAACACATTTCTAAACATAATAGTTTTAATAATTTTCTAATTATTCTAATAATTGATTTATTTTATCTTTGCCATGATGACAGTACATAATATTTTACTAGATATTTTTCAAGACACTTCTATACAGCTTAAAGTGACATTTAAAGGCTTAACTAGGCTAATTAGGCAGGTTAGGGTAATTAGGCAAGTTATAGTATAATGATGGTTTGTTCTGTATACTATCAAAAAAAAAAAAAAAATTTAATAATTAATAATTTAATAATTTTGACCTTAAAATTGTTTTAAAAAATTAAAAACTGCTTTTATTCTAGCCGAAATAAAACAAATAAGACTTTCTCCAGAAGACAAAATATTATCAGACATACTGTGAAAATTTCCTTGCTCTGTTAAACATCAATTAGGAAATATTTAAAAAAAGAAGGGAAAAAAAATAAAAAATAAAATCACATTTATTATGTGCTTAATAATTGTACTTTTAATCATTTGTGACTGGTTGATTTTTTATTACTAAATTATGTATTGCATTGTTTACAAACCATTTGTATTTAAGAGTAGTTGGAGGTTTTTAAGATCATTCAGAATGAGTTAGTAAATGATTAATAAAATATCTTATTATTCAGGCATATAGTAATGGCTACTATGTATGTTAATAAATGCTTTATTAACTCAACTTCATGCAGTTTTGTGACCTAATCTAAAGTGAGGACTTTTTATGCTTTATAAATCCCTTATAAATTACCATTGAAGGCTTGGTATCAAATGAACACTAGTCTTTGCAATCTTATCTAAAAAGTAAAATTACTGTAAAGTTTAAATATTGCTGAATAATATAATATAATATAATATTCATTCATTCATTCATTTGTCGGCTTGGTCCCTTGCGGGGTCGCCACAGTGGAATGAACCACCAACTTATCCAGCACGATTTTACGCAGCGGATGCCCTTCCAGCCGCAACCCATCTCTGGGAATTTCCACACACACACACATTCACACTCATACACTATGGTCAATTTAGCTTACCCAATTCACCTGTACTGCATGTCTTTGGACTGTGGGGGAAACCGGAGCACCCGGAGGAAACCCACGCGAACGCAGGGAGAACATGCAAACTCCACACAGAAACGCCAACTGACCCAGCCCAGCCGAGGTTCGAACCTGCGACCCAGCGACGTTCTTGCTGTGAGGCAACAGCACTACCTACTGCGCCACTGCGTTGCCCATAATATAATATAATATAATATAATATAATATAATATAATATAATATAATATAATATAATATAATATAATATAATATAATAATGAGTGTCAAAATATAACATAAAATGGGATAAAACAACAACAATATAATAATTTAACAATATAATAGGATGCAACATTTCAATGTTATTTAGTGATGTTTAAAACTGTAATTTTATTTTAGATAAGGTTGCAAAGATTTGTTTTTTATTTGATGCAGTTTCATTTGTGTATCTTTATTCTTTAATCATTTATTTTCTATTTTTCGTTTAGAATATAATCTTTAATTGTCATTTATAAGAGATTTATAAAGCATAAATAGTCCTCACTTTAGATTCACAAAACTGGATGAAGTTGACTTAATAAAGCATGTATTAACATCCATATTAACTATTAGTATATGCCTGAATAATAAGAATTATAAATGTTAATTTGAATAGTTTATTAATCATTTACAAACTCATTCTGAATGATCTTTAAAAATCACCAACTATGCTCAAATAACTGGTTTGTAAATAATGCAATACTTAATTTAGTAATGAAAAATAAATCATTAACAAGGTGTGAAAATACAGTTATTAAGCACATTATAACTGTGCTTATAAGTCAAGAATACAGCAATTGTAGCTTCAGTTATAAACTGCTTACTAACGTTTATTAATGTAGAGTAATGCTTAACAGATAATGAATTCACTATTTGCTAATGCTTAATAAATGGTTCATAGTGTGTAGTTATTATAAAGTGTTACCGATTTTTTTAACACATTTCTAAACATAATAGTTTTAATAACTCATTTCTAATATCTGATGTATTTATTTTTGCCATGATGACAGTAAATAATATTTTACTAGATATTCTCAAGACACTTCTATACAGCTTAAAGTGACATTTAAAGGCTTAATTAGGTAAGTTAGTGTATAACTTACTATATTATATAAAATAATTATATTATATTATATAAAAGTTATATAAGTTATATATATAAGTTGAAGTCAGAATTATTAGCCCCCCTGTGATTTCTTTTTTCTTTTTTAAATATTTACCAAATTATGTTTAACAGAGCAAGGACATTTTCACAGTATGTCTGATAATATTTTTTCTTCTTTATTAATCTAGGGTCGCCACAGTGGAATTAACTTATCCAGCATATGTTTTACGCAGCAGATGTCCTTCCAGCTGCAACACATCACTGGGGAAATTATTATTATTATTATTATTATTATTATTATTATTATTATTATTATTATTATTATTATTATTATTGATATTATTATTATGTTCTCTCACAGATGTGCGCGAGAAGTATGTTGAGGTTTGCAGAAATGTACACAGCGTTCTCTAGTGAATTTACGAAACGGACTTGCAAAAGGCATGTATGAGAAAACATGACCCAGTAATATATTTGAGATTGTCTAAAATGTGCATAGCAGCCTCTAGTGGATTTATGAAACCAAAAACTGCAAGCAGACGTATCTCCAGGCACATATTTTACGGTTCCCAAAAGTGTAACCCTGGGCACGTATCTCCAATGAGCTTGTGTTTTTCTCTATTAGTGTGAAAATAAATACAGGAAGTCAGTATTAAAATGAATTTGCCCTGGGCTACCGTGTCTGTCTTTGCTGTTATCATTAATGCAGTGAGGGTAGCAGTAATACAGGTGTAATGCAGAGGGAATACACAACAGGCAGAACAGCATGTTGGCTTTCTCGGTCAACAATCAATACGGTCTCATTCAATACAGTTTAAAGCATTACTTTGCAGCAGTTAATAAAAACTCCACAACACAATAATGCAATCACTGTTAATAAACACAATCAGGAGGTGCATACACTGGGAGATCACCATAATATACTCATTCACAATCAGGTAACCTAGAAAACCTTGCCTTTTCTGTGAGAGAAGATTGAATAGGCATACATTATCTTTAATTTGTGCAACAAATAATAAAGCAGCTTCATCTTGCTCTAACAGGGGTCTTTTAGTGCTTTAAATTTATAGAATGAGACACAGTTTGAAATGTCATGCCATGTGGTTCATGAAATGACTTGCTGTAAATTGTGTAAAGTGTTCATTAACTGTTCCGTCCAGCTCATTTAAAGAGTCATTTAATACTTTCAGTTTATACACAGTGCACATATTTGTTTCTGCAGTAATTGTTCAGATTCAAATTAAGAGTTAAAACTAGTGTGTTTCCCACAATAGATAAAAAAGGGCCCTTTCCACCACAACAAACTAAACCAAAAGACGACAGTTTGTTTTCAAGTGAGACTTAAGGACATCAACTGAGGGCGCAATTTTGAGGTGAATTTTCAGAGAGCAGTAAACAGTTTTGTTATCTCTGAGGTCTACCATAGTTCATATGAATCAGATCTGTAATATATTCTGTCAACTCTTACTGAGTCCCAATTTAACTGGAAGCCAATGCAGTTTTTTATTCAGAACTGGAGTAATATAATTCATTGTAATATTAAGGAGATTTTGACTGCAATTTTGGAACAATAGTTAGAAGTTTTCCGTATTTTGTGATTCATGTTTTTATTTTTATATTTTTCCCCATTTAGTTATGCTTTTGAATTGCTTTATGAGATCTTGATCTTTCTTCCAACATCTTTTAACCTTGAAAAGATTGAAAAATGTACTTTTTATAGGTGGGCAAAGATTATTTTTTTAAATCTAGATTAATTTCAAAATTAATCTAGATTAATCTAGATTAAAATGGCTCATTTGAATTCTGCCGAAGGCATTCAGAATATGTGTGCTACCCAAATAATAAGTCTTTGAGAACGGGTTTCTCAAGCCAGGTGACGCATTAGACCAGGAGCTCATCTCCTGTTTCTAAAATGCATCACAAACTGCTTGAGAAACTGTTCTACTATGATAATTGGTGATGCCTTCGCAAAGGCAAGTTCACAGAGCCCTGACGGTGTCAAACATTGAGTATGTTTACATGGGCAACAATACTTTAATACGATTTTAATAGGATTAAAACAATACTCTGATTACAAGTCTACATTGTAAACAGCGATTTTTGATTACTTAATGTGACTAAAGTCATAACTGAACTTAACAGAAATGGAATTGAGACGTGGAGCATGCAGATATTAGTGGCAATACTGACAAACTATTGCCGTCATGTAGGACTTTTCGCCATATTTTCCGACAAGATCCACACAGGCGGCTGTCAGTAAAGGACCGCACAGACACACAGACGCACACACATCGCGAAATGCGGAAATTTAATGTTTAATGTGATATATCGTCATAGTTGCTGTTGTATTGTACGGTACAAAAACCTTGTAATAAACTGCTAGTTCTTTTTCTGTTATTTTACAGACTTATTTTTCTATATATTATTTCTTTATCATCAAACAACAAAAGTCAACCCATAATGCAATCTGAACTGTAAATAAACGGAAAACACAAAACATGGAAACTGTTAATTAACAGATTAACAGATTAACATTTGTTGTCCATTGACTTAAAAGGCACCTATTTTACATCTTTTACAAGATGTAAGATAAGACTTTGGTGTCTCCAGAATGTGTCTGTAAAGTTTCAGTTTAAAACACCCATCAGATTATTTATTATATAATGTAGAATCTGCTCATTTTGGTTTCTGATCACAGTGTAGCTGTTTTTGTAGCCTGTAGCTTTAAATCTAAATGAGCTGCTTCTCCCCGCCCACCTTCTCCTGCGTTATGTCAGATAAACAGCAGTCAGTGATAGAAACAACACTGATGAAGCTGAAATAATGTCACTAGTCAAAAATACCAAGTACGTTTATTTGACGTATTTGTGGTGGAGTTTATTCAAGCCTTTCTGAAATAATGAGTCTCAGATAAACACACACACACATTTACTGACACCATGCGGCCGTGGTGATTATCTTAACATAACGATTTTACTCTCTTTATTGCAAACATGCACTGTTTTAAAAGCATTTTAAACTTATTCAATTAATTATTGAGGTGCAGCTTATCACAGAGTTGTAACAAATTTCCAAAATAAATGTTCTGTAGACATGTGTATACATGTTATTATAGAAACGTGGCACATGTCAATCAATTCAGTGAGCGGGGAAAACCGCACTCCTATGTCACATTGCGGTGGGTTTATATCACTCCAATATGACAGTGGACAGTAAATACACAGTTCTGTCTAAACCCCTTATAAAAGTTGATTTTCATCAAAGGTGCCCTTTTAAAACATCTTTTGTCACCATCAACCTGATTTGGCCTGAAAATTATTACATAAAATTGAATCATGTTCAGCACAATTATTTTTCCGATCAGTACTTCACCTCCTCCGGACACAATAACAAAGACGAATGAGACGCTGTAATGTTACACCGCAAAAAACAAAATTCTGTTTATTTACGTTTGTGAATTGCATTATGGGATATTGATCTCTGCTCGTTCAACTTTTGATGTTGAAAATTCAACTCTACAGTTAACAGAAAGATTTTTATAGACATTTTAGTAGCTTGAAATAATATAATGTATAAGAAATAATATAGAGAGAAATAAGTCATAATAAGTAATAAAATAAGTAACAGAATAACACAAAAAAGGAAAAAAAAAAAAAGGAAAAAGTACTGGCAGTTTATTACAAGGTTTTTGTACCGTAATATACAACACCAACCCAGACAATTGCCTCTATTTTATTGATCTAGGGGCAAAGTCTAAAGCACATGGCGCAAAAGCATTAGAGATGTGTCCGGATCCACTTTTGCTATTTTAAGGATGGAAAAATCCGGTTTGCCTTGCGGCACATGGTCTAACAGGGTTGTACTTATTCTCTTAATGAGTTATGGGTGTGTTTTGAGCATAACGTGCAATAAGACTCATCTCCCATTGCCTTTAAAAGTCAGTTGTGTCGCGCCATGGCGCATTTGCTATTTTCACGGCATACTTGGCAAAAAACTTTGGAAAAGCTTCACGAGCGAGAAAACAGTTTAACAGACCAACAGACCATTGGCCTCTTTACTTCCTCTTTACTTTACTTTTTACTTTCATTGAGTAAGGAAGCAGTGGAAACTCACTCCACTGAAGACGTCCATCAGCCTACATATTTAATTTATTTTGTTAAGCATAAAGATTTGTTTCAAATCTATTTCTAAATTCAGTTCTAATTTCCAGCAAACTAATAAATGAACAATAAAAAATTGTGGTCAAAAAACTGAGTTACATCCAAACATACGTCCTATTCTTATGCCCAATATGATGATGCATACATCTCCCAAACCCGACAGGTGTACAAATCTAATCTTGTTTTTATTAAAACAAATTTAAATATGCATATAATAAATAATACTACTAATAATAATAACATTATACAAAAGTAATTGTCATGAATAAAGTGAAAAAAAAAGGCGAAGAAGGCATGGAGTTAGTGTTTTTTATATTTATGTAGAAAATAATATTTTTTGTAACATTTTAATTTAATTAGAATAATTAGAATTAAATTATATATTTTTGTTCATATTTGTGTATTGCTGTACTTCTTGTGTGTATTAAGCAATGTCTAAGCGTTTAGATCTGCATAGGCGCATAACTAACACGCTCTGCACTGGACTTCAGACCAGCTTTTAGTTGGTCAATGCCGCGGTCTATTTCAGTTCCTTTAAAATAGCAAGGTGTCAATAATGCGCCTTAACACACCTCCTTTTCAGACACAAAGTGGCACAAATAGATTTGCTATTTAAACAACATGGCGCAAAATGTGAAAATTACAGTTGCGCTGGTCTGAAAATAGCAACAAATCACGCCAAACACGTCTTGCTTCTTATTGCGCCGGGTGCATGATAGGGCCCTATATATTACTTTAAAATATTTAAAGTGTTAATAAAAGTCACTTTTCAAGATTAAAAATTGCTGGAAGAGATCAAGGTCCCGTAGTGCAGTTTAAAAGTGTAAATCAACGAGAAAAAATAACGAATCACAAATTAGAAAACTGCTAATTAACACATATTTTTTACAGTGTAAATGTAATAAATCTAGCAAATACATATGAACATCATCAACAAACAGATTAGAAATACTATGTCAGATTTACAAAATGACAAATTTGTGGAGAGTGCGATTCCAAAACAACAGTAAATGATTTTAAATGACTACTGTATATAAATAACATGGACATTTTTTCTGTAGTTCTTACAAAATGATTTTTAGCAAATGACTGGGATTCTTGTAAATGATATGCAGAGTGGCATCTTTCACAGACACAACTGGACCAGTGTAGCCTCATTACTGCTCGCCTAATGTCCTAATTAACAGCATAACGGGAGGGCAGATGGCACTTCATCAATCGCTGCTGGATTGTGTTAAGTTGTACTTAGGAAGTATCTTTCCCTTGTCCTCAGGCCGCGATAACAGCTAAATCTCTCCTCATGAGCTCTAACGCATTCTGAAAGGCAGCGCAATCTGGTTTAGGTCAGCAGGTTTAAGGTTTGAAAGACCTTATTTCCATTGTCCACTCTCAATGTCGTTTGGGACAGAAGGAGATCTTTTCACCTCTGACTTTCTAATAACGCCATCACAAAAACATAAGATGCAATACTGATGAGTCGGCACGCATTCGTTTCAGTATTGCTGGTAATAGTCGTAACATCTCCACCCGCACATCATGCTGACATATGCACTGGCCCAGAAATAATGCTATTTGTGTCGACTTTCAGAACGCTTTATTTTCATGCTACCGGGATAAATAAATTGTGCATGTGTGGAATAGCCCTCGCTCGTGGTGTCAATGCTACTCGAGGAAGTTCCTCTGCAAAAAAAAAAAGCCCGTCATCTAGGGAAGATCGTTTTACATAGTTGAATGATATGCATATATAAATGTTTAATGAGACATTTCCTGTGTGTGGGAGATGCAGTTTGTTTCATCTCAGCGTGGCATTCTCTTGACGAACACGTCTGTGGTGTATATTTGCATGCAGATGTATTCTCATATTTCACATCCACTGAGTTTTCATCATTAATTGATTCCCTTTGAACATCATGACACGAGTTATCAGATTCTTTCATAACCGAGTTGCATGACACAACTCTCAATTAATCCAGCTGAGTGTTGTTACGGGATGAAGCAGAAAGACAAGTCTGCAGCAGCAGGGGTTGTTAATAATTATTAAACCGTTCGTTTTAAATGTACTTGTGATTACTTTGCTTTGGCACATGTGGATAATCCATGTGCTTCCTGATATTGCACAGACGAAAAAAAAAGCAGGTTCAAAGAATATGCAGGAAAATGTTCGAGATTTGTCAATGTTTTGTGTTGGCATCTAAATTTGTGAATTTAATTTGTGTGCAAAAATGCTGCATGTCACTATGACGATGACATCTAAATCAAAACGATGATATTTAAATCTGATCCTCTATCTACGCTCACCGGCCACTTTATTAGGTACACTTTACTTGTACTGGGTTGGACCTTTTTTTGCCTTCAGAACTGCCTTAATCCTTCTTGGCATAAATTGAACAAGGTACTAGAAATATGACATAATGCTCAATTGATTCTGATGGGCTCGAAGTGTGCCAAGATATATTCCCCACATCATTACACCACCAGCAGCAGCCTGAACCATTGATACAAGGCAGGATGGATCCATGCTTTCATGTTGTTGAAAAAATTCTGACCCTACTATTCGAATGTCGCAACAGAAATCGAGACTCATCAGACCAGGCAATCTTCTATTGTCCAATCTTCTATTCTCCAATTTTGGTGAGCCTGTGCGAAATGTAGCCTCAGTTTTCTTAGCTGGACAGGAGTGGAACCTGGTGTGGTCTTCTGCTGCTGTAGCCCATCCGCCTCAAGGTTGGACGTGTTGTGCATTCAGAGATGCTCTTCTGCATACCTCGGTTGTAACAAGTGGTTATTTGAGTTACTGTTGCCTTTCTATCAGCTGGAACCAGTCTGGCCATTCTCCTCTGACCTCCGGTATCAGCAAGGCATTTGTGCCCACAGAACTGCCGCTCACTGGATATTTTCTCTTTTTTTGGACCATTCTCTGTAAAACCTAGAGATAGTTGGGCATGAAAATGCCAGTAAATCAGCAGTTTCTGAAATACTCAGACCAGCCCATCTAGCATCAACAACTATGCCACGTTCAAAGTCACTTAAATCACCTTTCTTCCCATTCTGATGCTCGGTTTGAACTGCAGCAGTTCGTCTTGACCATGTCTACATGCCAAAATGCATTGAGTTGCTGCAATGGGATTGTCAGTTGGACAGGTGTACCTAATAAAGTGGCTGGTGAGTGTACATATATATGTGTGTACAGTATGTGTGCTTGTGTATTGTTGTGACAGAATTTATGACAAAGGTTTGCAGAAACAACGACAAAAAAAGAACGTATTTGCTGTTTTTTCAGACCACTTTAGTTAATTGTTCGATGTTAAATGCTAAATGTTGAATTCACTTAAATTTGTAAAAATGAATAAGTTAACTTAATTTTTTCATGTTGTCCCAACACAAATTGATTGCCAAAACTAAAATGCATAAAAAAGTTTCCAATATTCTGTAAGCGGCCCATAAGAGTTGTGTCCTTTACTACGAGAGTTGCTATACACACACACTTACAATCAATCAAGTTTTTTTTATATTGTAACCCAGTCAGATTTTACATTGTATTTTATATTTTTGGAGGTCTTTTTGTGCTTATTAGAGGCCAACTTTAAATCAAATACCACCAAACTGCAGATACTACTTTCAAATGTGATGTCTATATCATAAGAACTGTTATTTTATACCACATTTATACAGTCAACTTCATTCTGATTCTCAGCTGTTGTTTTTTTCTTAAACATTTGTCAGCAAATGCCATAATTTACAATTGGTGTCGTTATAATGTAATTGCATTTCTCCTCTTGTCACCTGTGTTACAAATCAACTATGAAGTTAAAGTATGCATTAACGTGTTGTCATCTATGATTTATTTAATCATTTAATGGGATGACATGGGGAGCAGTCAGGGGGGCCCATGAGAAAAGAAAGTCAACTTTATATGTTAATAGTTATAGTCTCCTCTTATTAAAGACAAAATAATTTAAATATCAAAGTTTTCAAGGACATCACAAATGAAAAAAATATAAATGAATCAAATACAAAATAAGACTACCATGCAAATATGCTTATTTATTCATTCAATACAAACAGGTGTTTACTTTTCTACTCAGAACGCTGACATTTTATCTTTTAACACTATATTGCAGACAATTTGGGAAAGTAATTGTTCCTTTAACATTAATCTTTGAAACAGCAGGGGGGGGGGGGGATGTATCGTTACATTGCTATTTCTATTTAAGCGGTGCTGGTGCATGCTGCTAAATAACTATAAGCACAGACATTTTAAGAAGCTTTCAACACATTCATTATGTCAATATTTATGTGTATATGTTGGCATATAAATATAATTTGATTTCTACAATGAACTAAGATGTCGTCTGCAACCTGCAGCACTCTAATTTGATGGCGTTGACATTGTGAAACTGACAGCACTCTAATCCAATGGCGTTCTATGGAAAGTAATTGACCATTCGCTAAGCCTCACCCGAAAACCGCCACACACCAATCGAGGCTTAGCAACCGTAGCTACGTGCAGGAGGTCTGTCAAGCTTTCGAGCGAGGGAAACAAGCCAAAGCATTGTGCATATGGATTGTGCAAATCTGATACCTAAAAGTCCTAAAAGTTTGGATGGGGTGGTGGAATTTTTTTTCCATTTCTAAAACCTAAAACCAAAGGGGATAAATGCCAACATGGATCAAGCAATGAGGGGCACTAAAAGGGCGGTGTTAAGTTAGTTTTATTTTCGATATTCCTGACAAATTCAATGATAGTAAAAACCTCTTACCCTAAAAAGATCTAAACTGTGTTTCCTACAAAAATACAAAGCAGGTTATGTTTCCCAGCTGTCTTTTTCTTTTTTTTTTCCGCTCAATATTATTAGCACTGCTCCGTTTAAGCCCTCGCAATAGCTGTAAGAGCGAGCAAAATCCAGTCATATTTCCATCTGTTTCAAGCTACAAATATTTGGATTACATATCAACAGAACAAAACCCAGATATGATCACAATCTGAGCACTTGTGATCAACATACTTCACCCGCAGCTGTTTCTCAGTCATTTATATCCCTCATGTCCATGTCGGAGCTACAATTCACAGATGTTTTTGTCGGTCTTTAGTCATTTAGTAGAGATTTAGTCATTGGTGACGGCATTATATTGCTGGTAAGGAAAATCTATTTGTTCACTTCTGCTATTTATACTTTGATTTGCATTTCAATTTATTTATTTATTCCACTTAACTGCAAATTAGAATAGAAACTGGATAAAAAGCACACAAGCAAACTGACAGTTAAAGCTACTGTATATTGCTATGGGTCAATGATGCCACAGCCATATCACCCTGCAGCCCAAGACCGGTTACTCACTGAAGCTAAGCAGGGCTGAGCCTGGTCAGTACCTGGATGGGAGACCACATGGGGAAACTAGGTTGCTGTTGGAAGTGGTGTTAGAGAGGCCAGCAGGGGGCGCTCAACCTGTGGTCTGTGTGAGTCCTAATGCCCCAGTAAAAGTGAAGGGGACACTACACTGTCAGTGGGCGCCGTCTTTCGGATGAGACGTTAAACCGAGGTCCTGGCTCTCTGTGGTCATTAAAAATCCCATGGCACTTCTCGTAAAGAGTAGGGGTGTAACCCCGGTGTCCTGGCTAAATTCCTTCAATCGGCACTTACCCATCATGGCCTCCTAATCATCCCCATCCACCGAATTGGCTCTATCACTGTCTCTTCACTCCACCTATAGCTGGTGTGTGGTGAGCGCACTGGCGCCGTGGTCCTGTGGCTGCCGTCGCATCATCCAAGTGGATACTACACACTGGTGATGGTGTGGAGAGACTCCCCTCATGATTGTGAAGCGCTTTGGGTGTATGGCCATACACAATAAATGCGCTATATAAATACACATTACATTACATTACATTACATAATGATGCTAATATTTGGCACAAATCCATCAATTTCCCCTTTGCTGTTCTTTCTATGAATTAATTATGTAGAAGCACTGTCCATTTGTGTTTCCTCGTGGGTTAGTAACGCTATATTTCATTGCACTAAAATTAGTCTAAAATCAGTCTTTTTTGGCTAAAAATAGAGAAATCTTGGTTTAATTTGTCATTATTAGATTATTTTTAAATTGCACCTCTCTTGCTGTGCATGAACTAAGCTGTTGAATGGTCAGCGTATGAGGCGGCTAGGCTAACCTAGCTTCAATTTTGATTCAATTATTTTCTAATCGGTTGCGTATTAAGTGGTGAATATACCCCTGTAATGCATACTGCAGTCATTTTTTGTCTGGCTTTCTCAGATATCTCACTTGTTCGCCAAAAATGACTAATTATATTCCTGGGAATGTCTGACTCCGGCACATACATATTGTAATAGACGTGCCAGGCACGAAAGCTTGACAGGCGTAACAACAGTAACTAAGGAGGGCGGGGCTTAGCAAAGGGTCAATTGGCAGTGAACCAAACAGTGAGAAGGTGTGTTCTACTACATGTGTTACTACATATGAAATTATAAATGCACCTAAATTGCTCACACACCACTGCAGATGTTATAGAGTGATCAGTCTGTGCTGTTGGTGAGAGCAAGCTTATTTTATAGTGGCACAGACCACCCTGTGCCACCTCTGGTTGTTGTGGAAAACAATCCAATGCAAAGTAGGGCATCATCAATGTGAAGGAAATTCAACACGAGTCATTTTGGCAGCTCAGGTCCTGAAGGTGGAATTTGGTAGTCTGAAATATGCTGTATTTTATACAGCAAAATGATCTCTAATATGTCAAAATGATGTGTGTTCACAGAAACTCGACATACTGTATGAAGGTGTCCATGTCGCTGACAGTCGAGGAGAGTGAAGAGGGACTTTGCTTTAGCAGCCGAATACGTTACCAGGAGAGAGCAGAGATCACCAAGAGCAAAATGATCTCCTGTCCTGACATTGATGACTACCTGGCGCCCTACAAGCAGCCGATCATGACCTGGTACAAGGTACAGAATTATTATCCCCACAGCATGAGGTGTCTATGAATTTTACATCTAGAACATACTGAAGATTTTTTTTTTCTCGCTCTACTCTCAGATGCAGAGTGTCTACTAGTTCATAACTATTAATTACTTCCGAACAGTGGATATATCACTTGATTAAAAGTATTATATTTGAAATATAGCAAAGTTAAAATAAAACTACACAAAATAAAAATACTCTGATTAAGTACAGATCTTGGCTGCATGAAAGTCCTTGAGGGGGGAAAATTCCTAAGGCAAGGAATATCTATAAGGGGCACTGCAAAAATCTTTTTAACTGTCACCTTGCGTCCGAAATCGACAACTACTCAAGGCTACTACTAGGGTATTTGAATTTACTACATGACCATTAGAAAAGTATGTTCTATATAGTATGAATGTGAGTAATATGAATGGAATTCGGACATACTATAAATTCAATAAAAAAGATCAAGAGAGAGTTTTCTTCAATGTCAAAAATATTAGTAATTTATTAGATAAAAATGAATAATTCGAGGACAGAGCTCTGGGTTATGTTACCCCAATGCAATACAATAATTACATTCAAGAGGTTCGCAACTAATTTCCATTTCTCTGACTCCAGCATATATACACAACTGATATTAACAGGTTTTGGTGTAACGTCACTTATTAGTCATTCTGCAGGCTCTTGTACCCAAACATACTTCCTCTTTCTGCAACCCTTCTCTGCATACCAAAACTGAACAGTTAGGTGACCTTCAATAAATTTCACAACTTCTACAAGGATCAAGCTCCTTGTGACATGTCTAGACTTCTTATTAGACAGAAGTCAAATCTGGAGCAAGTCCCCTGCACTATATTAATTCTTATTCTGCTATTTCCCTTTTGTCAGCAGTTACTTCTAAGAAGTATGCAACACAGTAAGAGAGAAGAAGTATGCTTGTTTAATATATGGTATCATACAAAAAAAAAAGATCGATTAATCTGTTGTTAGTCTAAACATTTTTCCTAATAAAAAATAAAGACACTAAAGTAATAAAAATGAATTCCTTTTTCCCCACAACTACATCCGCCATTAGATATCTCGTGACCTACCCGCATTAATCGCGCCGTTTCCAACATAGGCTCATTCTGAAAACGTAGCGTTTCTATAGATTGCGAATTATGTAGCCAGAGCTACGTATGGCTGCATTTTGTCTTTAAAACGAATGCTACGGGGCGGTATGACGCCGTTCCTTTTCTCGCTAACAAGCTGACTACTTACCTGCATGTGGACGGCTTTTCCGCTGTTAAAAGTTTGTCCGGTAGCTCGACATGTACATCGGTGGACTTGTGATGCAGAGAGGAGTTGACTGTGACGATGGGATTTGAGTCCGGTTAAGAACGGTTCCAGAAAGTGGGTAAGACAAAAACAGAAGCCAAAAAATAAAATAAACAAGTAAATAACAGGGTGAGAATATGGTAAAAATCAGGGGGCATTTCTTTTTCTGGATTGCTTTTCAAAACACTGTGGTTGGGTTTAGGGAAGTGGGTGGGCGCTGCTCAATCGGTGCTTTTCAAAATACTATTGGTTGGGTTTAGGGAAGGGGGAGGTTGGGCGATCAGTCGGTTGGTCAGTCAGTCAGTGAGATTAAGTGAGAAGAGCAGGCGTGAATGGCACCCGTGAGAGTTATTTAAGGTCTCAAAAAGCGTACACAGCGGCCTCTGGTGGATTCGTGAAAACAAAAACTGCAAAAAAACGTAGCTCCTGGGACGTATTTTGCTCTCTCCAGAAATGTAAATAGGGGTACGTAATCAGAATGATTCTGGGCTGGCTGTTTTACTCCCATTTATGACTTTTCTAATGTGGCATCATGGGATAGAATCTCACCAGAAGTAGTAGGTCATCTGGGTAGTTCTTGCATACTGTTGTTCGATTATTTTAAATTCAGACATACTACTCAGCTCACATATTGTTTTTAAGGTACTACAGATGAGGCCACTGAGAATGAGCGAGTGAATGAACGTGACCTCATGCAATGCTGCAATGTTGCGCGGTACTACAAAGAATGGTCAAACACAAGAAAGACATGACCAGCAGGGGGCAGATATGTAACATAGTGAACATACTGAACTGATATACTGTAGCAGCGCACACACGGAGAAGCACAAAGTAAATTAAATATGCTAATCATGATTGTCTCATCAGTAGTATCCTGAGTTTTTTAAGATGGTTTGTTCACTGAAAACAACATTTTTAAAATGTTGTAGGTCGACTTAAAATCACAATCTAAAACGTACCTCTGACTAGCCTCCAACTTGAATGCTGCTATGGGTTTTAATGTTATGAAAAAAATTAAATAAAATAAAAAGTTAGTGTTCTCCTTCAAATTACTGTTGTTTTTTTTAAACTGTTTAAAATATTAACTGCCAAATGTATTTCATGTGTTTTAATTCTGTTTAGTTTTTTCATTTTTTGCACGTGCGTGTGCAATATTGTGCACACATAGCAGCAACAAAAATGGTAAAATGTCAAATTAACATGAGCTATATTTCAAAAGTATTGCAGCAGATTATTCTTTAACTTATGTGTTTATATCATGTTGTGCTCTCGGGGTTCTGCGCATTTTGAGTCATGCAACAGTGGGCGGAGTCTCACTGTACCTGCAAAGCAGCGCGTGTGTGTGTGTGTGTGTGTGTGTGTGTGTGTGTGTGTGTGTGTGAGCGTGCCCACTTGTCTATATTCTATAGTATGTTAGTATACGATTTCGGACGCAGCCTAAGCGTTGCACTGCAGTTTCTGCCAACATAAGGCAACAAATGCTACTGTTGCTATAGTTACAGCATCTCACAGTAAAATAATCTAAGGAACCTCAAAGCTAACCTTTACTAAAACCTCAACTCTATATATTGCTACAGACATCACAGAAAAAACTAAAAGCATGAAATACAAACTTAATATAAAATGAAAGACTTTTGAATACACAAACAAAAAGTTTATCCCATAAATCACTCATTTGTATAAAGCATTGAGTTTGGTTTGGAACAATTGAATAAACGCTAGTATTTTACTTTATGTATTCCAAATTTAAGTTGACTTCAGGGAAGCTGTTTTGGTCCCCTACATTTATTAAGAATAAATGGTTGCTAAGGACTTTGTAGCATTGCTTAAGGGAAAACTTCATGACAGCTTATGACACTTAATGACAGCCTTAATTTCCTTAAGTTGACCCTTATAACTTAAGTTTCACTAAGGGTTCTTAACCTTTCAACTCAGGATTTCTTAGCTAAAGGTGCCATATATTCATTGGTTTAATAAGTTAAATTGTTATCTGATATCTACGTAGTAGGTTTATGGCTTTGGTAAGGTCAAAAAATCTTCAGAAACAGTTTTGTAAGCTCATTTATTACAACATAAAATACCCAAAGAATTCAATTCAATTCAATTCAGTTCAATTCATCTTTATTTCTATAGCTCTTTTACAGTGTAGATTGTGTCAAAGCAGCTTAACATAGAAGTTCTAGTAAATTAGAACTGTGTCAGTCCAGTTTTCAGAGTTTAAGTTTAGTTTAGTTCAGTTCAGTGTGGTTTATTTTTCACTGCTGAAAGTCCAAACACTGAAGAGCAAATCCATCGATGCGCAGGTCCACAAGTCCCGAACCATGCAAGCCAGTGGCGACAGTGGCAAGGAACAAACTTCGCCAATTGGTGAAAGTAAAGAAAAAAAACCTCTAGAGAAACCAGGCTCAGTTGGGCATGACCATTTCTCCTCTGGCCAAACTTCTTGTGCAGAGCTGCAGCCTAGGCAACTAAACATATCTTATGCCTCTTCGGAATAGAGATGAAAAAATCTGTAATCTGTAAATCTTGCATTTTGCGTTCTGAAGTGATTTTGAACATGTATGGTTCTGTTGTTCCCCAGTAATGCACAGAAAACAATTTGGGGCTTGTGTTTTCAAAATAAAAGTCCCACATACATAGTAAGTGCAGTATATGCTTAAATAAATAGGGAGGAAAAATATCACTGTTGTGTCACTAGAAAACATTTAACGTTTGGCATATGCAGCCTACAGCCTGAGGCGCGCATATTAATGATCTCAGAGCTTTGTTTATGATCTCAGAGCTGCATTTGAGTTGTGTTCTCTTGATTGCATCAGTTGCTCATCAGGTCCGGATGAATGACCTAAAGTAGGCATGCATGCAAATGCAGAATGCATGGCCCATGAGTCTGGGCACAGTTTGTTTTGTCTTCTGATTGGCCCGTTGTCCACCGAGGTTTTACACTTAAAGAATTCACTTATAGAAAATGAGGAATCAGTGGTGTCTGATGCTGTGTTCACACTAGACACGGTACACATGGATAAATCATGCTATTCGCGTGTAAATACACGCATGAACATTTTAAATTTACTTGCTTCATTTGCGCATCAAAATCACATCACAACAGAGGCAGATTCGCGTCATGGACATGCCTTCTGTCTGCCCGGTGACTCTAGCTTCATTGCTAAATGGCTAACATGGATTTTATTGAGAGAATAGCTGTGTTTATGTGCTTTAGGAAGACTGAAAAACAGCGATGATTCATGTGGAGCCGTGCCTGAGTCCACTAGATCCATTCTGAGGTGCACCTAGCTCTATGAGCTCATGAACTTCTGTTGAACTGTTGTCCAGTGTCGGCAGGAGGATTTTCCCCCGGGACACCAACAACAGGCACAACGTCATAATCATGCCCCTACAAGAGAAAGCTCCTGATTGGTTAACGTGGCACGAATGTCCTCTGAAGTTTAGATTTTCCAACTCGAGCGATTCGCATGAAATGCACGTTAAGCGCGTCAATCGCGCAAAACACTCAACTTGTGCCGCTTCATTTGCACGAATCGTGTCATTTGCGGTGCCTCATTTGTGCATATCGTGCCGCAGGACATCTACTCGCGTCTTTGCATTGACTTAACATGTAAATCACTCACGCTTGATGGTTCTTCCGCGTCTGGTGTGAACGCAGCATGAGGCTCACAGTATGCCTATTTCCATATATTGATATATTATTGTTCTTGTGCCTTGGTATACCCAGATTTTCATTATAGGGCACCTTTAAGGGCTTTCATGCAACCGGGCCAAGATAATGTACTTACTGAGCAACAACTGAGGAGTCTTTGCATCTGAAAACGTAAGATGCAGCGCTCAGGAGTGGTTCCGCCATATTATCGTAGTCAAGCCAGCTGCTACTGTAAACAAAATCTCACAACACTAGTCTCACTGTGACGATCTTCTGATTGGTGAACTATTCTGGAACTGACTGTATAACAAATGACCACTGTAATAATTACACAGACACACACACTGAACGGAACAATTTACGTATAATCTACCAAACCGGCAAGTTAAATAAACTTAAATATGCAAGTTTTGGGAGACTCCGTTACTCAATTAAATTGAGGCAACGAGTTTACTCAATTAATTTCGTTCAGTCAACTTATTAGGGTTTTCAGTGTAGTGAAGTAAAAATACTTAATTACTTTCTACCAATGATTCTGAAATTAGAGGGAAATTAGTGGATCATTATCTATCTATCTATCTATCTATCTATCTATCTATCTATCTATCTATCTATCTATCTATCTATCTATCTATCTATCTATCTATCTATCTATCTATCTATCTATCTATCTATCTATCTATCTATCTATCTATCTATCTATCTCCCCAGGAGTGTCAGAGGAAAGAGTGGAGGAGCTCCATAATCATCAACACCACCAGTCTGTGGATTCCAGAGGTACAAGAAGACGATGGGGGAAATTACACTTGTGAACTTAAATATGGCAGCAAGGTTGTGAGACGGACCACAGAGCTCAAAGTCACAGGTACACTTTTAAAACAATCCAAATCCAATGTGCTGGTTGTGGCCATCTGAGAGCATCTAAAGTCTGTTATATGTATTACAGCTTTTCCTCAGTCCTTTTATTACTTTTCTCAGATCAGAATTGAAATTCTCAAAACTACCAGTTCAATCTTCAGATCATTGTGTCACTTGAGTGCATCAAAAAAGCAGTTTCTCATTGCTTTGAACAAGTTGCAAATGCTTTTTACATCCATGCAAATGATTATGTGCAATTCTCCGATGTTTCCTACATTTAATAATGCATTTAATAATGCATTTAATAATCTGTTGAATAGTCTCACCCCCACAACAGTGAATCGTTTGTTCATGGCATAAGTCTTCACATGCAAAATGACTGAACAAGTTGTCATAATATTTTGTCATAATGCATTTTTCTTAATAAGTAAATGAACACGATATTGAAATTTCAGCAACATTTTTTTTTCAAGTTTATATTTTGTGTTCAAGTTCTATATATGGAACACAATGTAATATACAAACTTTTTTTGGGCAATGCAGCAAATTAACAAACCTGGACATTTACATTTTATGTCGTGCCATGGGGCATTTGCTATTTACATGGAAGACTTTGTACGTGAAAAAACTAAATGCATCACTAGCAAGAAAACAGTTAAACAGACCATCTGCAGCGTGAGGATGAAGTACAAGCCTCTTCCATTCGGCCTCTTTACTTTCTCTTTCTCTTTACTTTTACTCTTTACTCTTTTACTTTCTTGGATAAGGAAACCGTGTTGTACGCACTCCACTGAAGACATCCATTAACCTACATATTCAATTGTGTTTGTTAAGTGCAAAGATTTGTTTCAAAACTTTTTCTAAATTCAGGTCTAATGTCCAGCAAGTGAATAAATGAACAATAATATCGAAGTGTGCACTGTAAAAATAACTAATTTTGCAGAAAATATCTCTACATTTTTTACAGTAATTTTTTTGTCATTTCAAATTATATTCAAAACTTAGTAAAATGACAAACAATATCTCTAAATGAACAGTTTGACTGTTAATTTTAGGTACCTTATCATTAAAAACAAATTACTGACATTTTTGTTTTTTATTCAGGGAAATTACAGTATTATTTATACAGTATTTTTCTGTTATTTTAAATTATATTCAAAAGTCCGTAAAAATTACAAACAATAACTGTAAATTAACAGCTTGACTTTTATTTTATGTACTATATAATTAATGACAAATTACAGCAATTTGTCTGTTTTATACAATAAAATTGCTGTATTATTTAGTGTTTTTTCCTGTTTTTTTTTTTTTTTTTTTGAAGTACATTTAAAAATTACGTAAAATTAAAGTAATAAATTGTAATTCACTGTGAAAAAAATGACTGGCAGCTACGGCTGCCAAACAAAAACCATAAAATTATGGTAAAATTTCTTTGTTGAAATAAAGTGCAAAAATAATAAATTACAGATATTTTCATTAAAATGTTTACAGAAAAGCACTGTTATTTTACAGACTTTTCCTACATTATTACGATCAAATCAGTTCAATAAAGTTACACAATAAGAGTTTTACAGAGAAACACTGTTATTTTACAGACTTTTCCTAGATTATTATGATCCAACACCATCAATAAAGTGACTGCACTAAAAGTTCAAGAGGAAACAATGTTATTTAAAAGAGTTTTCCCTAAATCATTACAATTAAACACCTTTAATAAAATGCCAAGACATGCTCAAGGTCGTAAATTAACAGTTTTATATTAGATCAAAAAAGTCTGGAAAAAACAACATACGAAATACAACTGATTCAAATTCTCACAACTTTAAAATTACAGTTGTTACATTTTATTGAATAGTATTTATGTAAAACAGGTAGAGGTTTAAGTTAAATGGAATGATTCACACCTATTCAGACCAGCATGAGTTCACAATATGGCGCAAATAGATTTGCTATTTAAACAACCTGGCGCAAAATGTGAAAATTACCATTGCGCTGGTCTAAATATAGCAACAAATTGTGCCATGCGCGCCTTTTGTTCTATTGTGTATAATAGGGTGCATTATGTCTTTGTACATGTCGCTTGTTTTATCAGTGTCGCATCATCTTGTTTTATACTGGCCTTTTTTTGCACCACTGCACAACTGAATTTGACATGCTTAAACTTTAATGTTACTATGGCTTAATATTTTACTAATACTATAATTAGTTACTTGACATATAGTTACAGAATTACTATATTCAACAGAATGTCTTAAACTAAACTGGACCATGCAAAGTGTAACCATACTTGAATATGCCTTGATTTATTAAAATTTCAGGTGCAAAAATGTTGCAAAATGTACATTAAATCCAGGCATCAAACATTTTAGTCTAGTTTTTCAGTTCGTTTATTACAGCTTTCAGACATCTGTCGTTGGATTTGATTTACTTTAGTTTTTTTTTTTTTTTTTCTCTCTCCACCGTATACATTGCTAAACCAACTGTAGATCCGGGTTCTTACTGTAACTCTGCACTTCAAGGTCCACTTTCCTGCAGAGTTTAGCTCCAACTTTGATCAATCTCACTTGCCTGTAGCTTTCTAGTGATTCTGAAGTCCTTGATTAAGCTTGTTCAGATGTTTTTGATCAGGGGCTGGAAAGTGAATCTCGAGAGCCAGAGTTCAGAAGCCCTGCTGTAGTTGTTCAATCCACATTTGGTCTTTGAGCTGTATAATTTCCGGCAAAACCAAGTCCTTGATAAAGAAATCAATCAGTCATTAGAATTTCCATTAACAAACTGTAATGTGAAATGATCTCTCACTACTTTGATTACTGTATGACATGGACACATTAAAGAAACTGTAGTATAAAGATGGGAGTGTTAGATGACTTTGGAAAGCAAGTTTTGAAAGGGATGCCCTTATTGTTTTCATTGTCAGCCTTGTGCCTTAAGCTACATACTGAGAAGAAAAGTGAGGAGCTTGTTTGAATTCAACCCCTTGGTTCAAGCCTCCGGCCGTACCACCCCCGTCTGTACACACATCCGGGCTAAATCCAGCACAGCATAAAACAACAATGGATTTTTTTGGGTGAAAAGAATACTAAAATCTGCGTATCTGAACAGTCACATCTTGTATCTGAGCAGGCAACCTCACAATGTCTTTCAAGCTTTCCTTGAGGCAATATGAAACTAATCTCATACTGTACACTTCAGTTACAAGAAGTAAATTGCTTGCTTGATAATGATATATATTTATTTCTATTGACATGGAGGACTTTGTACGTGGAAAAACTAAATGCATCACTAGCAAGAAAACAGGTAAACAGACCATCTGCAGCGCGAGGATAAAGAACAAGCCTCCTCCATTCGGCCTCTTTACTTTCCTTTTCTCTTTACTTTTACTCTTTACTCCTTTACTTTATTGGATAAGGAAACATTGCTGTACGCACTCCACTGAAGACATCCATTAGCCTACATATTTAATTTTGTTTGTTAAGCGCAAAGATTTGTTTTAAAACTATTTTTAAATTCAGTTCTAATTTCCAGCAAGTGATTAAATGAATTAGTCTGAATAAAAGTGTAATGAATAAAATCTGCGTATCTGAACAGTCACATCTTGTATCTGAGCAGGCAACCTCACAATGTCTTTCAAGCTTTCCTTGAGGCAATTTGAAACTAATCTCATACTGTACACTTCAGTTACTAGAAGTAAATTGCTTGCTTGATAATGGTATATATGTATTTCTATTTACATGGAGGACTTTGTACGTGGAAAAACTAAATGCATCACTAGCAAGAAAACAGTTAAACAGACCATCTGCAGCGCGAGGATAAAGAACAAGCCTCCTCCATTCGGCCTCTTTACTTTCCCTTTCTCTTTACTTTTACTCTTTACTCCTTTCCTTTATTGGATAAGGAAACATTGTTGTACGCACTCCACTGAAGACATCCATTAGCCTACAAATTTAATTTAGTTTGTTAAGCGCAAAGATTTGTTTCAAAACTATTTCTAAATTCAGTTCTAATTTCCAGCAAGTGATTAAATTAATTAGTCTGAATAAAAGTGTAATGAATAAAATCTGCGTATCTGAACAGTCACATCTTGTTTCTGAGCAGGCAACCTCACAATGTCTTTCAAGCATTCCTTGAGGCAATATGAAACTAATCTCATACTGTACACTTCAGTTACAAGAAGTAAATTGCTTGCTTGATAATGATATATATTTATTTCTATTTACATGGAGGACTTTGTACGTGGAAAAACTAAATTCATCACTAGCAAGAAAACAGTTAAACAGACCATCTGCAGCTTGAGGATAAAGAACAAGCCTCCTCCATTCGGCCTCTTTATTTTCCCTTTCTCTTTACTTTTACTCTTTACTCCTTTACTTAATTGGATAAGGAAACATTGTTGTACGCACTCCACTGAAGACATCCATTAGCCTACATATTTAATTTTGTTTGTTAAGCGCAAAGATTTGTTTCAAAACTATTTTTAAATTCAGTTCTAATTTCCAGCAAGTGATTAAATGAATTAGTCTGAATAAAAGTGTAATGAATAAAATCTGCGTATCTGAACAGTCACATCTTGTATCTGAGCAGGCAACCTCACATTATCTTTCAAGCTTTCCTTGAGGCAATATGAAACTAATCTCATACTGTACACTTCAGTTACAAGAAGTAAATTGCTTGCTTGATAATGATATATATTTATTTCTATTTACATGGAGGACTTTGTACGTGGAAAAACTAAATGCATCACTAGCAAGAAAACAGGTAAACAGACCATCTGCAGCGCGAGGATAAAGAACAAGCCTCCTCCATTCGGCCTCTTTACTTTCCCTTTCTCTTTACTTTTACTCTTTACTCCTTTACTTTATTGGATAAGGAAACATTGTTGTACGCACTCCACTGAAGACATCCATTAGCCTACATATTTAATTTAGTGTGTTAAGCGCAAAGATTTGTTTCAAAACTATTTCTTAATTCAGTTCTAATTTCCAGCAAGTGATTAAATTAATTAGTCTGAATAAAAGTGTAATGAATAAAATCTGCGTATCTGAACAGTCACATCTTGTTTCTGAGCAGGCAACCTCACAAAGTCTTTCAAGCTTTCCTTGAGGCAATAGGAAACTAATCTCATACTGTACATTTCAGTTACTAGAAGTAAATTGCTTGCTTGATAATGATATATATTTATTTCTATTTACATGGAGGACTTTGTACGTGGAAAAACTAAATGCATCACTAGCAAGAAAACAGTTAAACAGACCATCTGCAGCGCGAGGATAAAGAACAAGCCTCCTCCATTCGGCCTCTTTACTTTCCCTTTCTCTTTACTTTTACTCCTTTCCTTTATTGGATAAGGAAACATTGTTGTACGCACTCCACTGAAGACATCCATTAGCCTACATATTTAATTTAGTTTGTTAAGCGCAAAGATTTGTTTCAAAACTATTTCTAAATTCAGTTCTAATTTTCAGCAAGTGATTAAATGAACTAGTCTGAATAAAAGTGTAATGAATAAAAATCTGCGTATCTGAATAGTCACATCTTGTATCTGAGCAAGCAACCTCACAATGTCTTTCAAGCTTTCCTTGAGGCAATATGAAACTAATCTCATACTGTACACTTCAGTTACTAGAAGTAAATTGCTTGCTTGATAATGATGTATATTTATTTCATAGAGCCCTTTTAAGGGGCGAACTGTTTTATTAGGTAGGAAAAAATTACATATGCACCCTTAATTGGCTCTCGATCATACAGTGTGCATTACAGCATCATGTAAACCTTATAAACAAGAGCTTAATGTACACATGTAATCAACTGTGTCTTGAACGTTTCACTGTGCAAGTATAATCTGAGTTCGATTTTTCACAGACCACTGGGCTAGAACACTAGGAGAACTTCTAAAGTGCTGATCATGGAACAAATCTCTGGCATTTGCTCTCTTACAAAAGGTTGCGAAACCAAAGGTAATTTTTGAAACGGCTCTTATGCAGCCTTTTTATTCATTGAAGTACAGCTTCTATCTTTTTTGAATGGGGAAGCATCACAATATTCAAAGATGTTCACCAAGCTTATGATTAAATTCCAATAAATCTGACAACAAGGTCTCAATAGCTTATTTTTCATGGGCAGCCACCCAATCACATGTGCAGTCGCATCTCTGAAAGCTGCTCTTGTCCTAGTGCAACTAGAGCTTCTAATAGCAGCTGCAGTATCACAATGATTTTACCAAATAGCGATTGGCTCAGTTATTTAGAAGGCAGGCCTTTTGCATCTTCTCCCATTCATAGGCCCTGTTTACACTACGTTTTAGTTTTAAAACGGCATTTTAGAACAAAAACGGTCTGCATACACACTGGCGTTTTAGCTGGCGTTTCTGAACAGATCTACGTCCACACTACACCGCTGAAAATGCATGACCATACACACACTCTGGCAAGCGCTGCAGTGTATGTGCGCATCTGAGCTCCAGGCAGTCAGCGCGTACTCTGCGGGCACCTCCCCAGATAAGAGCAGCGCAGGTCGGACAGTTCACCAAGGATATTCCACTGGATTTCATCTTACTATAGTTGTTAAACATGGTATTTTATTCATCTTGTCTCTATCTGACGACTCTTTGGTCTTTTGAATCTATTACTTGTTCTCAGGTAACGTGTTTTGGCTGAGCGCAAAGATAATATTGTATTGTATATTGTATAAACTCTTTGTACGCTATACGTTTATAATGGCCATATTGATTATTAAAACTGATATTCAGCAAAAGAATGAAAAGGAAAGGATGTAGTTATGTTATGTTATGTTATGTTATGTTATGTTATGTTATGTTATGTTATGTTTTGTTATAAATATACATACAGTGAAGATGACGATCATATAAATATGTAGCTGACGCCTCAACATTTTTGGTGTCTGTTAAGTTGTTAATATCAAAATATAAATAGGCAGTTCCTTATATCACGTTTTCATTTATTGTTAAGATGAAACAACTTAGCCAGGGTGATGTGAATGAGGTTATAAAGTACACTGTTCGCTTTGAAGATTTAACCTACAAGCCCTCAGGAGTTTGTTTTCCATATCAAACTTGCAAAGTCTGAACTTAAGGAAAGGACGCAAGACAGAACTTTGTGCTCTATCCTAATATTGAGGAAAAGTCCCAATGAATGAGATGCAGCCATGCCTCCGTTTTCAGATGTCTCAGTATCCCCCATCCACACTGAAAGGGAGCAGCAGTGCTTTAAACTTAAACGGTCCGCATCCACACTGGCATTTCTGAACAGATCTACGTCCACACTACACCGCTGAAAATGCACATCACATGACCATACACACACTCTGGCAAGCGCTGCAGTGTATGTGCGCATCTGAGCTCCAGGCAGTCAGCGCGTACTCTGCGGGCACCTCCCCAGATAAGAGCAGCGGAGGTCGGACAGTTCACCAATGATCTTCCACGGGATTTCATCTTACTATAGTTGTTAAACATGGTATTTAATTAATCTTGTCTCTATCTGACGACTCTTTGGTCTTTTGAATCTATTACTTGTTCTCGGGGATCGTGTTTTGGCTGAGCGCAAAGATAATATTGTATTGTATATTGTATAAACTCTTTGTACGCTATACGTTTATAATGGCCATATTGATTATTAAAACTGATATTCAGCAAAAGAGACAGGGTATATTTCGTATTTTTCACTGAAAAGGAAAGGATGTAGTTATGTTATGTTATGTTATGTTATGTTATGTTATGTTATGTTATGTTATGTTATGTTATGTTATGTTATAAATACACATACAGTGAAGATGACGGTCATATAAATATGTAGCTGACGCCTCAACATTTTTGGTGTCTGTTAAGTTGTTAATATCAAAATATAAATAGGCAGTTCCTTATATCACGTTTTAATTTATTGTTAAGATGAAACAATGTAGCCAGGGTAATGTGAATGAGGTTATAAAGTACACTGTTCGCTTTGAAGATTTAACTTACGTGCCCTCAGGAGTTTGTTTTCCATATCTAACTTGCAAAGTCTGAACTTAAGGAAAGGACGCAAGACTGAACTTTGTGCTCTAGCCTAATATTGAGGAAAAGTCCCAATGAATGATATGCAGCAATGCCTCTGTTTTCAGATGTCTCAGTTTTTCCCCCTCCACAATGAAACGGAGCAGCAGCGCTTTAAAATTAAACGGGCCTCTTCAGCGTTTTCAAAAAGCTCAGTTTTCAGCGCTGGAAAACTCCAGGGTAGTGTGGACAGAAGGCGTAACCGTAGCAAAACGTATGCATTTTAAAACTAAAATGTATTAGTGTAAACAGGGCCACAGTCATGCCCAGCTAATGGAACGTTCCCAGAACATTCCGTAACATTGATTAAATCTTGTGCAAATGTTAGCATGTATGTTATTAAGATAATGCTTTTGGAATATTATTGTAATGTTGATAGAAAAGAATTCTTACAACAACATTCTTTGAAAATCTTTAGAACATTAGTTAAACTTGATGAATGTTCTCATAATTTTGATAGAAACTGAATGGAATCTTCTTATATAGACCGTGTCATTCATGTCATTGGCCCATGAACATTTCCTGCTTGTTATCAAACTATTTCATAACTGTGACAAGAGGCCATTCAATCATAACTTAATGTTAAAACAGCTATCATAACATTATTTATAAATACATGGATTGTTTGGATTCTCAGTAGCTATAAAAATTAAAACTGTAAAACAGGAAATATGTTGGGACCATTGTTTTTGTTTACATCCCTCAAAAAAATTGGTCTATATTATATAAAGTCATATATATATATATATATATATATATATATATATACAGTTGAAACCAGAAGTTTGAATACACTCTTAAAAAGTGTCTGATGGTAAATCATACTAAACGTTTACTATGTTAGGTCCGTTAGGATGACCTAAATGATTTAAATTTGCTAAATGCCAGAATACTAAGATAATTTTTTTTTTTTTTTGAGAATTTTTTATAAATTTCTAGACAGTCAAAAGTTTACATACATTTTCTTGGTATTTTTTAGCTTTGCTTTTAAACTGTTTAACTTTGGTCAAATGTTTTGAGTATCCTTCCACAAGCTTCTCACAATAGTTTGCGAGAATTTTGGCCCATTCCTCCAGACAGAATTGGTGTAACTGAGTCAGATTTGTGGGCTGTCTTGCTCGCACAAGCTTTTTCAACTCTGCCCACAAATTTTCTATAGGATTGAGTTCAGGGCTTTGTGATGGCCACTCCGAACCATTCACTCTGTTGTCCTTAAAGCACATTTTAACTAATTTAGCAGTATGCTTAGGGTCATGGTCTGTTCGGAAGACCCATTTGTTACCAAGTTTTAATTTCCTGGCTGATGTCTTGAGATGTTGCTTCAGTATTTCTACATAATCTTTTTTCTTCATGATGCCATCTATGCTGTGAAGTGGACCAGTCCCTCCTGCAGCAAAACAGCCCCACAACATGATGCTGCCGCCCCCATACTTCACAGTTGGAATGGTGTTCCTAATCGTTTAAGCTTTCCCCTTTGTCCTCCAAATGTAACACTGGTCATTATGGCCAAACAGTTTAATCTTAGTTCCATCAGACCACAGGACATGTCTCCAAAAATTATTCTTTTTCCCAGTGTAATTTAGCAAATTGTAATCTGGCTTTTTTGTTGATTCTGGCTTGTTGATTTTCCCATGTTGTCACACAAGGAAGCAGTGTGTTTGAGGTTTTCCTTAAATACTATTCTACAGTTGTGCCTCCAATTAACCCAAATGTTGTCAATTAGCCAATCAGAAACTTCCAAAACCTTGACACCATCATCTGAGCTTTTTCAGAGGCATAATAATCTTATTGTATGTAAACTTGACTTTCAAGAAAAGTTATAACAATTTCTCAAAAAATATCTCTCTCATTATTCTGCTATTAAGCATAACAGAAACAAATTTGATAATTCTAACTTACCTAAAAGAGAAAAAGTTTAGTCACATTAACATCTTTTTTAAAATGGTTATGTGCCTTTTTATACAGTGTATGTAAATTTCTGGTTTCAACTGTAGGTCCTATATGTGATGTTTACATATATTTCAATTAATATGGAAAACAAGTGCATGGTTTTTACCAAAACTAATATTGGATTTTTTAAATTTGTGTGAAACAATTATTTGCACAAAAAAATCATGGGGTTTTTCTTTAAAGAAGTAGTTAATCTACCCCGTTCAGAGCGTCATTATGGACCTTTTACGTTATAACTAACATGGTTCAAACGATGGATCTGCGACAGAGAAAATACGGTTTTGGGAAACACTCGTCACTACATCATTATTTTCCAAATGATGCATCATACTATGATAGTTCAGCCGCGAGTTATGTCGTTGTTTGGGAAACGCACCCCAGCTTATTACCAGCTTAGACCAGATCATTACAAGCTAAAACCAGACCATGACCAGATTAAAAAAAACTTAATAATCCGGCTTATTTACCAGCTAAGAATGAGCACATGATTGGTAATAACCAACTCAAACCAGCATCCATGCTTCAAAATATAACTAACCTGCTCTTTAATAATTGTTTCCATTAAGTGCCCTTCAAGAGTTCACACTTAGCTGATGATTTAATATAAGCTTGTTTGGCATGCTGTCCCAGGAGAGAGCCCTGAGCTTAAGGGATCCTCGAGCCCAGGGCTCCCCTCCGTTCGTAGAGCGAGAGGAGAGCTTAAGCTTAGGTAGCTCTCAAACTCCCCAGCTTCAATAGCTAAGGAAACTCTTGAGGAGAAAGGGGGTTAGACAGTTGTATCTATTGCCTAAGTCTGTTGTGAATTAAGTATATCTTTGCGGGTGGGAGGAAACCGGAGGACCCGGGGGAAACCCACGCGGACACGAGGAGAATATACAAACTCCGCACAGAAACACCCACCATCCTGGCGAGGACCAGTGCTGGCAGTGTTCTTTCTGTGGGGCAACAGTGCTAACCACTGGGCCGCCGTGCCGCCCGATCTATGAAAAGGAGGAGAAGGGGGAGGAAAGGGGGGGTTTCTTCCATACGAAGATAACTGTGTACTGAAACTGTGGTTATTTATAGTAAATAGGGAATCATATGATTGGGAGATCATGATTAGTTTAATGCAAGACCAGCTGTGGTAAATCACAAGCACGTGATCCTCTCGAAATTAGTTTATGAATAAACTTCACTAAAGCAAAGATCTTTGAGTGTGTTTTTTACTTTTGAAAATTCAACATGTACTTGACTCTGATAAGCATGAGGGTTGTAAACGTTTTTTTTTGTTTGTTTGTTTTCTTCTACTTCTTCCATGAGGGGGTTTGGCATCAAGTCAGCTTTGTTTCCAGGCAGACCTTTAAAGAGCGTGACACACATTCCCCATAAATCTTGTAGAAATCAACCAGTCAGAGGACGACCTAAAAATCCCCCGTAGTGTATCCTGCTTGTTATGCCTTGTGTTTGAAACGTCACACCCACAGACTATTGTCTGAACATCTGAATCTAAGACTGGTTATTGTATTTGACTTGAGGGGAAATAGGGAGAAAAGCAATAAGTCATATAGTCAGATAATAAATAACAGTGACTGTGAAACTGTTTGCGTTAATCCAACAAGACTCATTCACAATGCTGCAATCTTGTCTGCACCCATTGTGAGTGGTCAAGGCTTTTCACATGTCACACGATAATAGGAGACGAGACAGTAGCTTGTCTGAAGACTGGTTTGCTAATGAGCTTTCACGAGAGATGAATTGATGGGCCGCTATGAGACCCTCCTTCCTGCTTGTCTTCTGACAGGGCAAGACAGCAGCATAACACATACATTTATCTCAGTGTCATCTGACATATTTGAAGCTTTCTGTTCCCCCGCACGCATCATCGTCATCTTCACGTGTGGGCAGAGATTGTCATGCACCTTTATTGTTTTTGCCCAAGTGCCGAAGGCAGATCATTTGTCTTCCTCGGAGAAGGAGGGGGTCTAAAACTCAAAAATATATCAAGAGATAAAAATATAATGTGGTTAACATATTTACGAGGGTTTGTGGCAGAAGAATTTTGTGATTGGTGAATCTTTAGTTTACTGCTACTCTTTTTTTTATGCAATTCTAGTTCATGAATAATAATAATAATAATAATAATAATAATAATAATAAACAAACAAGCAAACAAACTAAACAATAATAATAACAACAACAACAATTATTATTATTATTATTATTATTATTATTATTATTATTATTATTATTATTAATATTTCTTTATTTCTTTATTTGTTATTATTTATATCTTTATGTATTTATTTCTTTATGTGTTTATTATTATTATTATTATTATTATTATTATTATTATTATTGTTGTTAATATTATTATTATTATTATTATTATTAATTTGTTTGTTTGTTTGTTTGTTTGTTTGTCTGTCTGTCATTATTATTATTATTATTATTATTATTATTATTATTATTATTATTATTATTATTATTATTATTATCAGGGCCGTGCAGAGTAGGGGTGTCAAAATTAATCGTTTCTTCGGTGCACCGCGATGCAGATGGGGACAATTCGATATCGGTTCAGTAATAGATCATAACCGGTTATTACGCACTGACGTCATTTATCCCATATGCGCGATGTCGCGGTAGAATACTATGGCGAAGGAGGCGAGGGTGAGTAAAATAAACACTCCTACTACTTAAAAAGCAGATCTTTCACTGACACTGAGGAATCATGGACACTGAGGAACTCTCTCTCTCTCACACACACACACACACACACACACACACACACTTTGGGCATTTGACCCGCTGGCATGTTCGTGAGGTAAATGTCCCTCCTCTCGGCTGTTTGTGGATCCAGACACAAGCGTGCCTGTGGTGCGAGTTTATTGTATTGTATTTATTCTATTACGGATTACCTGATAACCGCATATTATGCGCATATAGACTGACCCGCGGCTTTTTTTCCCGCGTCATGGGTGAACAGTGCTTTCGTTTCTAAAGCCAAGCGGCAGCCCTTTCTGTTGAGCGGGTGAAGACAATGACCAATCAAGGGATGTAAGAACTTGTCAGCGCTTAAAAAGCAAGCGGGATAATATTTACATTAGTTTATTTGTTATGAAACTTTTATGAATTGCTCGTGCTGTCTTCTGAGCATGTATTGAAGTTTTCATTCACAAAGAGTGTTTTTTTTGAGCTGGTAAAATTAAAGGTACAGTTCATATATCTGACTGCTTGTATTAAAGGACAAAATTGTATTACAAGTAATATATAAATATAAACATATTTATAGATTTTAATAAAAAAAAAATTATTGTGTTGTAAAGAAAAAAATCTAATTATGGAAATAATCGTCAATGCACCGTGATGCACCGAGATATCGAATTGAACCGAATCGATGGCATGATAATCGTAACCAAACCGAACCGTGAGACCAGTGTAGGTTCACACCCCTAGTGCAGAAGCTTTCCAAAGGGCATCTGCATAGTAGAAGATCAAGGGGGAGACCGCAAACTGAAGACCGGGGGGAGGGCTGTGGGGGTGTTGGGTGGAGATCGCGAACTGAAGAGCGGGGGTAGGAGGGGCACTTACATTCATTTTGGAAGGGCACTTTATATCCCGGACTCAAAAGGGCATGTACACTGCACAGGTTGAGCCCTATGTGTGGACGTGCCTGATTATTATTGTTATTGGGTTATTATCAGCTGGGTCAGTTGGCATTTCTGTGTGGAGTTTGCATGTTCTCCGCATGTTCGCGTGGGTTTCCTCCGGGTGCTCCGGTTTCCCCCATAAGTCCAAAGACATGCAGTATAGGTGAATTGGGTAAGCTAAATTGTTCGTAGTGTATGTGTGTGATTGAGTGTGTATGGGTGTTTCCCAGTGATAGGTTGCAGCTGGAAATAAATAAGTACATTTATAAATTTAAATAAATAATATAATTTAAAAAATAAAAAAATAAATACATTTATAAATAAATAAGAATAATTTTAATCCGTATAATGCATTTTTGGCTATTTTCAAAAATATACCCATTCAACATAAAAGACTGTGGTCTGGGTTATAAAGAAAAAAAACAAAAAGAAGAATCCTACGCCTGTTTTGAAACATATTGTGAGGTTCATTTCGAGCTGATTATGTGCTCATTCATTGAGAGAGAGAATCTCTCAGAAAGTGCTGTGTAGAGGAAATGATCTCATAGGACGTCAGTAAACTCACAGCCCAGAGGTACAGGCAGATGATCTGTATTATCATGATAAAATATGGATTGGGGTGATATGCTCAGACACAGCCTGCGGCGAGAGAATAAGCGTGAAATAGTGCCATTATCATGCCGCATCATCCCCAGTATCACTAGAACAAACAGATAAGTGAAGTAGAAGTGCAGTCACATCTCTCTTTATTGCTGGCAAAACCCTTTTTTAGTGTGTGTGTGTGTGTGTGTGTGTGTTTATACTAATGTTTAAAATGCAGAGATAACTACACAGTAAGTCTGTAGTTTAACACTGCTAGCAGTCCTGTTTGTTTGCACTACTGTTGACCAAAGGAAGAGTGTCGGAGTGTTTCAGAAACTGCCTGCCACACATTCTCACTCCCACTTGACACAGTTTGACACTTGGTCAAGACCCCTTAGCATCACTTTTAATGTACTGGGTACCCCTTTGGCATCACGTTTCAACATGCAGGGGACTTCATTACTCTCCAATTGATTGCCTTATGCACAGGGGCGGACTTTACCAATCAGGGAGATAAGCAGCCGCTTAGGGCCCTGGGGAATTAGGGGGCCCTGACCTATAGCTCTTTTATACATTTTCTATCATATGTCGTCAAATCTGTCTATAACCTTTAAGATTTTAACGTTATTACTGCTTATCAAAACTGAAGACCCCCATGAATAATGGAACGTTCCTTCCATACTGCACATGCAACTTAACAAAAAACAAATATATAGCCATTTCAATTATTTCTTTTCACCAGTGAAACCAATATAACATCTCAACATTCACAAATATACATTTCTGACATTCAAAAACAAAACAAAAACAAATCAGTGACCAATATAGCCACCTTTCTTTGCAAGGACACTCAAAAGCCTGCCATCCATGGATTCTGTCAGTGTTTTGATCTGTTCACCATCAACATTGCGTGCAGCAGCAACCACAGCCTCCCAGACACTGTTCAGAGAGGTGTACTGTTTTCCCTCCTTGTAAATCTCACATTTGATGATGGACCACAGGTTCTCTATGGGGTTCAGCTCAGGTGAACAAGGAGGCCATGTCATTAGTTTTTCTTCTTTTAGACGCTTTCTTGCCAGCCACGCTGTGGAGTACTTGGACGCGTGTGATGGAGCATTGTCCTGCATGAAAATCATGTGTTTCTTGAAGGATGCAGACTTCTTCCTGTACCACTGCTTGAAGGTGTCTTCCAGAAACTGGCAGTAGGACTGGGAGTTGAGCTTGACTCCATCCTCAACCCGAAAAGGCCCCACAAGCTCATCTTTGATGATACCAGCCCAAACCAGTACTCCACCTCCACCTTGCTGGCGTCTGAGTCGGACTGGAGCTCTCTGCCCTTTACTGATCCAGCCACGGGCACATCAAGACTCACTCTCATTTCATCAGTCCATAAAACCTTAGAAAAATCAGTCTTGAGATATTTCTTGGCCCAGTCTTGACATTTCAGCTTGTGTCTTGTTCAGTGGTGGTCGTTTTTCAGCCTTTCTTACCTTGGCCATGTCTCTGAGTATTGCACACCTTGTGCTTTTGGGCACTCCAGTGATGTTGCAGCTCTGAAATATGGCAAAACTGGTGGCAAGTGGCATCTTGGCAGCTGCACGCTTGACTTTTCTCAGTTCATGGGCAGTTATTTTGCGCCTTGGTTTTTCCACACGCTTCTTGCGACCCTGTTGACTATTTTGAATGAAACGCTTGATTGTTCGATGATCACGCTTCAGAAGCTTGGCAATTTTAAGAGTGCTGCATCCCTCTGCTATATATCTCACTATTTTTGACTTTTCGGAGCCTGTCAAGTCCTTCTTTTGACCCATTTTGCCAAAGGAAAAAAAGTTGCCTAATAATTATGCACACCAGATATAGGGTGTTGATGTCATTAGACCACACCCCTTCTCATTACAGAGATGCACATCACCTAATATGCTTAATTGGTAGTAGGCTTTCGAGCCTATACAGCTTGGAGTAAGACAACATGCATAAAGAGGATGATGTGGTCAAAATACTCATTTGCCTAATAATTCTGCACTCCCTGTAATATTCCATATATTTACGATGTATTGTTTTTTTAACCAATTTAAGATGTTTGACAATGCTAAGATAAATATGTTGCTTTTCGGCATGGTTTTTGACTTATTTATGAACTATTTATGGACATAAAATTGAATAAAAAATATCCTGAATTTGAAGAACATTGTGTTCCTGGCCTTCACTGAGCTCAAGTAATAGTTTAATGTACAAAAATTGTGAAGGAACTTGACTGTTCATGTCTTACATAATAATGTCAAATAACCAACATTTCTCAAAATGGATACATCTCGTTTTGCAACGAAACTGTTCATATACATTTACATATGATACCCAATATCTGTGTACTTATTTTTATGTGTGCAGTCCAGTTATTTTGTGTGTGGGCTTAATAGTATACAGTATATTATAAATGATAAGAGTTTGCACTGTTGCTGATACATTTCTATATGCAGCTAAAGATTCATGCAACTCTGAGAACAAGGTGTCCAAACATGAGTTTATTTACAGCTCTTGTGGTGTGTGTGCTCACAGTTAAATAGTCAATACACATTAGAGGTTATGCTTATTGCCAGGGTGCTAATGCTCTGCGCTGTCAAAATGATTTACCTTTGATTTATGAATAACCACTTTGTGGTCAATAAATAAGCACAGGGGAACTGGCTTGCACCTACATTTTATATGGTTCATGTGTGGTTTGATTATTCTGACCAACAGCTGAGCCATTTTCCCATGGATAAAGCTCAATGAACCAAATCATTAAACATGCATTACATTTTTGGTCCCACTTAGTTAGTTAGGTATCTGTAAATACTGTGTACGTATGTAAAAAAAAAAAAAAAAAAAAGAAGAAGAATTGTTAGGTACAGAGCACTTATCCTATTTTGCACAAAACTTTTGTTGTAATTGGGGTTAGATGCAGTTAAACATAGAGACAGGTTTGGAGGTAAGGGTAAATAAGTTTATTTCTGAAGGCTAGAAATAAAGAGGGAACTAAACAAGATACAGGTAAATCCAATCAATACATCAAGTAACCTTGGAAACAAACTAAAAACAGGAACACGATACAAAGAAATACAAACTTAAATTGCTTATGAACTGGAAGCTGCAACTGTTCCTACGTATATGATGTATACATCTCCAAAACTTGACAGGTGGACATATCTAAACCAAATCTAAATATAAATATGCATATGATAAATAATACTGCTAATAATTATAATAACATTATACAAATGCAAATTGTCATGCATAAACTGAAAAAAGCCCTCCGAGATGAGGCGCTGGTGTCCTCCTCGACGAATATTGTCGTAGAATGCTTTCTGTTCAGGTGCTTGAACAAGTTGCTGGTCAAGTTAAAAACAGTCGAAAGTTCTTTAGACTGCATTTCCAGCCTGATCTCACGAGAAAACGTAAGAATTTTACGTTTTGTCAGTTTAGTGGCCAATTCGTACGAGTTCAGTCGTATGAAAATGTACGATTTAAAAAAGGTGGCGTGGCACCCCACCCCTAAACCCAACCGTCATTGGGTGATGAGCAAATCGTACTAAATTGTATGAATTAGAACGTACGAATTCATTCAAATTAGCCACTAAGGCAAAAAGTTATGAATTGCAGCGAGATTGCGTTGGCATTTCAGAGCAATATTTTAGTTTTTACGCTCAATGAAATCAAAGTACTGTCCAGGCCCGGAGTGGCTAATCGGGAGGACCGGGAGTATTCCCTGTGGGCCGGTCCATTTTTCCGCCACGAGGGCCGATGTCCCTAGCTGCCTGCACTTTCAGCAGTCACACTTTTTTCATTTATTTATTTATTTTACCATAGTCTCACTCTTTTTATTTATTATTTTATCACAGCTCCACACTTTTTATTTATTTTCTCGCTGCCCCATGAGCAGAATGCAGCCTGCAGGTTAATGATGACGTAATTGTCATTCAACTCCCCAACAGCGACACCTTGCTCAACAGCGAGATACGCAAGAGATGAAAAATGGATAATAAAAAGCGCAAAGGTGGCGATGAAAAGGCCAGAATTTAAAAAGCTGAGTACATTTTTCGTTAAAACCAACGGCAGCGAGAGTACAACAACACATATGAAGACGATGAAACGGCCGGTAAGTTAAAGTTAGGAGCAGTGCAAAACAACAATGTCTGCAAATCACCGTTTATGTACCAACGTTTACTTGTACTGTAGCTCTTCAGCAGCAGCAGCCTCTAGTCCAGTTTTTGCTAACAGTGAAGAGCCAGGCCCCGTAGCTAACGTTACCAAGCATCATGAGCCCAACACACTAGAATGGGCAGGTAGGATTGTCATTGTGTGAATATAACTTGATCAGAAAGCTAAAAAGGGGAAAAAAGATGAAGCCGTCATTAGAAAGTAATACTGCGGTTAAAAATGTCTGGCAGATAACAGTGCAATACTCGTTTTATTCTTTATTGGTGTTTAAGGACTGGATATCTGCAAACAATTTTGCGGTGAATATTTATTCAGATATTGCAGAAAAGGGCATTGTGATGTTTTAAAGAATAGTGTTGGAGATTTAGCTACCTATTAATGTTCTCATATTTATGAAGAATATTTGAAGTTATAAAGCAGCTGTTTGCTTGAAAAAGACATGACGGTGTCATTAGAAAATTCAATACATTTAATTTTAATCTTTATACATATAGCTTAATATACAGTTGAAGCCCCTCCCCCCTGAATTGTTTTTTCTTTTTTAAATATTTCCCAAATGATGTTCAACAGAGCAAGGAAATTTTCACAGTATGTCTGATAATATTTTTTCATCTGGAGAAAGTTGTATTTGTTTTATTTTGGCTAGAATAAAAGCAGTTTTTAAATTTTTAAACACCATTTTCGGGACAAAATTCTTAGCCCAAACCATTCTTAGAACAAACCATCATTATACAATAACTTGCCTAATTACCCTAACCTGCCTAGTTAACCTAAATAACCTAGTTAAGCTTTTAAATGTTACTTTAAGCTGTATAGAAGTGTCTTGAAAAATATCTAGTAAAATATTATTTACTGTCATCATGGCAAAGATAAAATAAATCAGATATTAGAAATGAGTTATTAAAACTATTATGTTTAGAAATGTGTTGAAAAAATCTTCTCTCTGTTAAACAGAAATTGGGGGGAAAATAAAAAGGGGGGCTAATAATTCAGTGGGGCTAATAATTCTGACTTCAACTGTATATTTGTATTCATTTGATATTTTTTCAATCCAAGGTTTGGATATTTATGAACACTAAGTCTTAGATTCTGATACTGTTAAACATTACATCGTGTTAACACTTCAAATAAATCTTCACTGTTAAGCACTGAACTGCAAATGATGTTATATTAATATAGTCGTGTACTGAAGTGGGCCGGTATAAGGCTTAAAACTCCAGGCTGAAAAGGAGTCCCAATACAGGTACTGTCTGTATTTCCAACGCAATCTCACGGAAATTCGTAACTTTTTGATTTAGTGGCTATTTGGTATGAATTCGTACGATTTGCTCATCACCCAATGACTGTTGGGGTTAGGGGTGGGGTTAGGTGACACGCCTCCTTTTTAAGATCGTACATTTTCGTACGACTGAACTCGCCACTAAACTGACTAGCCACTAAACTGACAAAATGTAAAATACTTACGTTTCCTTGTGAGATCAGGCTGGTATTTCCACTTGAAGAAGCAACCAATCTCGTCAGCAGCTATTTCAGTTCGCGTTCTTCAGCCATCGAAAAGTGCATGCTTATTAACTGACGTTGCAGCAGAAAACGTGATTTAAAAGAAGCATTTTTTCTTCCAAAAACTATATTTGTAATGTAAGTAACACAATTACATTGACTGTAGTAACTGTAATCAAATTACACATTTAAAATGTAATTCGATACATTACTGCGTTCCTCAAAAATTGAATTAGAATACAGTAATGTGTTACTGTTGAACGCGTTACACCCAACTCTGTTCATCACAAGAAAAAACTCATAAAGGTTTGGAACCACCTGGGGGTGAGTGAGTGAGTAAAAAACAGTAAGTAAATCTTAATTTGTTCCTTTAAGCTTTAATCTATCCCTTTAAATTGCTCTTTAAGCTGAGTACAGGTATCTTGCTAAATAACTAGTAAAATATGTACTCTGTTGTCATCATGGCAAAGAAATTAGCTATTAAAAATGAGTTATTAAAAGGTTTAAAAATGTGTTCATATAAATATATCATCCATTAACCAGCACTTAGGAAATTCATTTAAAAATATATATTTCACCAGAGGGCTAATAAGTTTGCCTTCAACTATAAGTCTTCTATATATGGTAAATCCTAGTGATGAAGATGTGATGGTGTGCAGCCTATAGCGTATGTGTGTGTGTGCAATGGATTTGCAGCAGGCATTAGTTTGCAGCGTTACAGTAGTGAGGTGTACAGCACCCCTGCAGCTGACAGTCGGCGAGTCGATAAGGTGACAGATTTCCTGATGAAACTGGGATTCGGTGGCAGCCCGCTGTGGCTCTTTTATCAGCACTGATGGTCTCCAGATAAAAGCCAAAGATTTATTCTCACTCAGTAATGAGCTGGATAATTAATTTTTGCCGACATCCATCACATTCTCAACAAGGCCATTGTCTTGAAAATTGCTCCTCAACTCGTTCACGGTAGACAGAAGAATGTGAAGTGACGAGGAGAGTAATGAAGCGTGGGATTATTCAGACACACTTTATTAGAAAAAGCTAATAGTTTCTCTATTTTAATTTATCGTGTAATAAATGGAACAGAAAGCGTACGCTGAGGTGATTGAGTTACTGGAAGTGTAAATACAGCAGAGCCTGGCATTACTCAAAATGAACTAAAATTAACAAAAGTATTGGGATGTATTTGGGGCACATTCATTATTTACATTTTTAGAACTGTATTGTGACGTAACGGACTGCTTGAAAACAACATTATTTTACACATTATGCTGTTTATTATTATACAGAAAAGGTTATGTTATTCTAGTTGTGAAATTAATTCATTTTATTGGTTAAAATATTATTTAACA
>LR812532.1:13940514-13988014 GCA_903798195.1 Danio kyathit | reverse complement strand
TATGAGTGTGAATAAGTGTGTGTGTGTGTGTGGATGTTTCCCAGAGAAGGGTTGTGGCTGGAAGGGCATCCGCTGCAAAAAAAACATGCTGGATAAGTTGGCGGTTCATTCCGCTGTGGCGACCCCGGATTAATAAAGGGACTAAGCCGAAAAGAAAATGAATGAATGAATGAATGAATGAATAAATGAATGAATGAAGGAAGGAAAGAAAGGTGTTTGAGACTCACTCATGCCATTGAGACTCATGCCATTTCCATGAACTGAACTCTTTTTATTCAGCTATGCCTAAGTACATACAGATTTTCATTCTATGGCAAGCTTAAGTAATTTTGGTAGTTGGAAAACTGCCAAAAACAAAATATGATAGAGTCTAAAATATAACACAATTACAACGTATTGTTTATTAAACTACTATATAAAATCATATACGCTTATACTGTTCAATACAAAAACATGTTGTTATTATTATAAGACAAAAACGTATTCAGGGAAATACATTATGGCTGATTATCTTGAATTGGAACCCTATAGAATGGGTATCACTGCTTTATCACAATGTGAGTTGTTAATTATATAACTAATTATAATAGCATGATAACATACAATACATATTCTTGATTAGATTCATTTGTATCTATATTTTATAACTATATTTTGCTGTCTCAGGTCCCTTTAATCGCCATACAGAAAACAGAGGGGAATTTTGAAGGTTAAATTTTCCACTTCATGCTAATACTCTTTCATTGTCTGCCTGTGTTGTGTCTAATGTGACATTACTGCCGACTTAATTAGACGGTCTCTAGGGAACAACTGTGTGTGCAAATAACGGCTTTGTGAAGTTCTGATTAACATCTCATCTCATGACTCTCATTAACACACACACTTAACCAGATGGAGACACGCACTACCAGCAGTGAATGCAGACACCCGTAAGCACGTACACTCTCAAATGATGTGTTTCCACTGAGCATTTTGGCTCCATATAATAACCATAATCTACTGAATATAAATGCAATTGTAACTTAGCTGGAAGATTGTAATATGTTATAAATTACTGTTACAAATTACAAGATGTTATAAATTATTGTGGACACAAACTCCTCTGCCTTTGTTAGAGAAAAGTGTGTGGTTAAAGGGACAGTTCATTCAAAAATGGTAATTTATTCACTATTTATACAGCCTCACGTGTTTCAAAACGTTTATGAGTTTCTTTATTCTTTTGAACACAAAGGATACTTTGAAGAATGTTAGAAAACTGTAACCTTTGACTTCCATAAGTAGGGAAAAGAAATGCTATTTTTAAAAATAAGTGAATCAGCAGCTTCAAGTCTGAGGCCATGGTGCTCCACCGGAAAAAAAGGTGGTTTGCCATCTCCAGGCTGAAGGAAAGTCCTTACCCTGGGTGGAGGAAGTTAAGTATCTTGGGTTTTTGTTCACGAGTGAGGGAAGGATGGAACATAAGATTGACAGGCGGATTGGTGCAGCAGCAGCAGTAATGTGGTCGATGTATCGGTCTGTTGTGGTAAAGAAGGAGCTGAACCGAAAGGCAAAGCTCTCGATTTACCAGTCAATCAACGTTCCTACTCTCACCTATGGTCATGAGCTTTGGTTCATGACCGAAAGGACAAGATCTCAGATAGAAGCAGCCGAAATGAGTTTCCTTCGCAGGGTGGCAGGGCGCACCCTTATAGACACCCGGGAGGAGCTCGGAGTAGAGCTGCTGCTCCTCCACATTGAGAGAAGTCAGCTGTGGTGGCTCTGGCATCTGTTTCGGATGCCTCCTGGACGCCTACCTAGGGAGGTGTTCCAGGCTTGTCCCACTCGGAGAAGGCCATAGGGAAGACCCAGGACATGCTGGAGGGACTATGTCTCTCTGTTGGTCTAGGAACGCCTTAGGATCCCACTGGAGGAGCTGGAGGAAGTGTCTGGGGAAAGGGGAGGCTGGGGTTCTCTCCTAAGACTGCTGCGCTTGCGACCCGGCCCCAGGAAAAGGGGATGAAAATGAATGAATGAATGAATGAATGAATGAATGAATGAATGAATGAATGAATGAATGAATGAATGAATGAAAGAAAGAAAGTGAAAGGATGAAGGGTGAGTAAATGATGACAGAATTTTTAGTTTTGGATGACCTATCCCTTCTGCACAAAGACTGCCCAAAATTCCAATTCCAAATTGGAATGACTGGATTTTGTCTGAAAAATGTAGCAAATTATACCACAATTTAACCATATTATTGCATCTATGTGCTGTTTAGCAACTATCCTACTGTCAGAATCAAAGATAAGTACAGTTTTATGCAAAGGTTTGGGCACCCTTGATCATTTTCAGAATTGCAAACCATAGTCTGCTGGCCTTTAAAATCAACAATTTCATTTGGATATATTGTATACCCTAGGCAAAAAGCAACATTTCAGTGCTGACATAACACTCATTTAATCAACAGATGCAATGGAATTTAAGTTTTAACAAAACCAGACAGGTGCAAAAATGTGGGCACTCCAACAGAATAATGACATCCATATTTTGTAGAGCCTCCTTTTGCTGAAATAACAGCCTGTAGATGTTTTTAATAGCCAAAGATAAGTCTCTGAATTCTTGCTGTAGGCATTTTGGACCATTCTTCTTTGCACAATTCTTCCAGTTCAGTCAGGTTTGATGGGTGCCGAGCATAGATTTTCGATGATGTTCAAGTTTGGGGACTGAAATGGCGATTCTAGAACATTGTATCTTGTCTGAACATGAATTCTGTGGTAGATCTGTAACTGTGCTTTGGATCAGAATCAGAAAGAGCTTTATTGCCAGGTATGTTCACGCATACGAGGAATTTGTTTTCGTGACTTTGGCTTCTACAGTGCGACAGATTTACAGAGACAGGACAAAAAACAGACAATAAATATATTTAAAAATAGAAGTAAGTAGTGAATGCAAATATATAAATTGACAAGTGTATGTACAGATATATAACTATACAGTATATAACATTATATGTGCAGCTGTTTTGTGCAAATTGGCATGTAAAGTGTGTTGTTAAATAAATGTATATGTGTATAAAAAGTATTGCCTCTTACCCTTGCCACTTTTACCCTCTGGTTCACAGTGCTCTGTAGCATCGACCAGTAGGTAAAGTTCAAAGAGGCAGTGTGCTGGGTGTGAGAGGTCCAGAGTGATTTTGGCAGCCCATCTGCTTACTCTGGATAAGTACAATTCTTGGAGAGTAGGGGGGGTTGTACCAGTGATTCGCTCAGCAGTCTGAACTATTCGACTTAGTCTTCGGAAGTCAAATTTGGTAGCTGAGCTAAACCAGATACTTATTGAAGTGCTGAGGACTGATTTAATGATGGAAGTGTAGAACTGTTTTAGAAGCTCCTTTAGAAGGTTGAACTTCCGCAGCTGACAAAGGAAGTACAGCCTCTGTTGAGCTTTTTTGACAATGAAATCAATGTCAGTGTCCCACTTCAGATCCTGAGAGATGGTGGTGCCCAGGAACCTGAACCTATGGGTCATTGTCCTGCTGAAACATCCAACCCTGCCATAACTTCAGTCCCTTGACTGATTCCTGAACATTGTTCTTCAAAATCTGCTGATACTGGGAGGAATCCATGCAACATTTAACTCTGACAAAGTTTCCAGTACCTGTGCTTGCCACACATCCCCACAGCATGATGGACCCTCCACCATATTTTACAGTAGGGAGCAAGTTCTTCTCCTGGAATGCTGTGTTCTTTGTCCACCAAAATGATTCAGGTTTGTCCAGACGAGCCTTTGCATACCTTAAATGACTCTCCCTGTTGGCAGAACTCAGGCTTTTTCTGCATCACTCTTACATTGTGCTGTTCTTTGTAAAGAGTGTGCTTGACTGCGAAATGATATACAATAACATTATCAGCAGCAAGACGTTCCTGGAGCTCTTTGGACGTGGTCTGTGGTTTGTTTGTCACCATTCTAACCATTCTTCGCCTTTCAGATATTTTTCTTAGCCTACCACATTTTTCCTTCACAAGAACTGTTCCTGTGGCCTTCCATTTACTTACTATATTTCTGACTGTGGAGATAGGAACTTTACACAGACTTTACACACAAATGTTTGCATAAAATTGTACATTCTGTAAAGAAAATAAAAGTTTATGCGCTTGGTATGTTCTAATTTACACCCTTAAAACAGATACTGAAAAAGCTTTGTAATACTTTCATTCATTAATTTTCCTTCAGCTTAGTCTCTTTATACATGGGATGTTGCCACAACGGCACCGCCAACTTATCCAGCATATGTTTTACACAGCCGACGCCCTTCCAGCTGCAACCCAGTACTGAGAAACACCCATACACACTCATTCACACACATACACTATGGACAATTTAGCTTATTCAATTCACCTATAGCGCATGTTTTTGGACCTGTGGGGGAAACAAGAGCACCCGGAGGAAACTCACGGGGAGAACATGCAAACTCCACACAGAAATGCCAACTGACCCAGCTGGGACTCGAACCAGCGACATTCTTGCTGTGAGGCGAAAGTACTAACCACTGAGCCACTGTATCACCAGCTTTGTAATACATACTTATTATTTTAATAAATAATATAAAGTAATTTTGAATGAAAAATAACTCAATTTAAACCTAAATTATAGCGATGTTAAAAAACACAAAACAATGAAATAACCATATTTTATGGGAGATGTCATTTTACCAGTCTTGCCATGACAACACTAATACTGTAGCATTAGCACTACTGCAAGCAGCAGGAGCAAATATACTACATACAAATGGTGTTCCCCTTCATGGTAACTACAACGTGTGTCTGGTAACAGACTATGGACGTACTCCCATAGTCTGTTACCAGACACACGTCTCTGTTCCATATTCTGGGAACATGGGTTACATATGTAACAAGGATGTTTTATTTGAGCTAATGATGGAACTATTTTGAATAGACACTGAATTGTGCAGACAAGCATGTCAGTGCACAGCATACTTTTTAGTTGGTGTTTTGTTTTTGGCTTTTGTTTTTGATCATTTCTCTTTTTGGCCAATTATTTTCAGTTGCCGAAAATTTGGTATATTTGCTACATATCTTTCTTACACAATCTACTACAATCAGTGTAAACATTCATTCATTCATTTATTTTATTTTCAGCTTAGTCCCTTTATTAATCTGGGGTTGCCACAGCAGAATGAACCGCCAACTTATCCAGCATATGTTTTACACAGCGGATGGCCTTCCAGCCACAACCTAACACTGGGAAACCAGTGTAAACATCATGAAATAAAATACATAGAAAAAATGCGTAACAAATATTTGACTGAGTGAGGATGGAAATAAATAGAGAGAAGCTGATTTAGCACTGTGGAATTCATTTATGTATACATTTGTATATGCAGATTTCTGGCCAGATTAGTCACTTCTTCTTGTGCCAAAAAATCTTCTCTTAATTGTAGTAAAATCACAGTAATACATGACTTGAGTGCCATCCCTGATGTGAAAGGGGAAAACTGGAAAGCCACTGTTAAATTAGTTTTGGGTGTGTTTCAATTTTCTCATATGAAGTGCACTAATTGAGTCTGGCAGAGAGTTCTACTGTCGCTCACGGTTCATGTATTTGGCACAGCTTATCTGTCCAAACTTAACTCTTTTTTTTTTTTCTTTTTTTTTTTTTTTTGGCTGGATGTGAATCGTATGCCAGCAGGGAAAAAAGTTTGTTCTCAGCTTTCAAAACAAAAGGACCTGAACATTTGATTAAAAAACAAAAAAAATATGGTGTGAATTTACAAATGACAATTTTAAATGGAACATGCTAATTAAGTAAATTTGTTCTGGTCCTAAAATCTTCTCAGATTGTCTGAGAAGTATTCTTAACCACAGAGAGTGTCTTGACAAAGGACAAAACCCATGATAGCTTTACATATCTTGCTGTTGTGGTGTCACAGAATGTAGTTTTTTGGTTTATTTATGAACATGAATATGTGTACAGTATCTAGCACTTATATGCCCTGCCGAAAACAGCCTTACCTTCGACCGTTTTTCTGGAATTTGCTGTTTGCTCTGATGTCTTTATGGTACTTAAATATGGTTTGTTCTGGGCAATAGTATAGTAATAATGGACAGTCTTTGGCTTCATAAATCTTTTATTTATTCCAGAGCAAACAAGTTTCAAATAAGTTCAACTTTCATATATTTTATATTTTAATGTTGTTTCTATCGCTGACTTTCCAATTGAATTTAGTGCAGGTTACACTGTTACACCATTAGATTGCAAAAAAAGAGAGTGGTTGTAAATATGTTATTTAAAAATGTTATATATAGATATCTCAGTTGTTAGAGCAACAAATAATAACTTGACTTCTAGAAGATAATTTAAAAAAGTGGCAGAAGGTCGATTTTTCTGGTGAATCATCTGTTGAACTGCATCCCAATCATCACAAATACTGCAGAAGACCTATTGGAATTCACATGGACCCAAGATTCTCAGAGAAATCAGTCAAGTTGGGTAAAGGGAAAATCATGGTTTGGGGTTGCATTTAGTATGGTGGCGTGCGAGAGATCTGCAGAGTGGATGGCAACATCAACAGCCTGAGGTATCAAGACATTTGTGCTGCCCATTACATTACAAACCACAGGAGAGGGTAAATTCTTCTACAAGATAGCGCTCCTTCTCATACTTCAGCCTCCACATTAAAGTTCATGACAGCAAAGAAGGTCAAGGTGCTCCAGGATTGGCCAGCCCAGTCACCAGATATGAACATTATTGAGCATGTCTGGAGTAAGATGAAGGAGGAGGCACTGAAGATGAGTCCAAAAAATCTTGATAAACTCTGCAAGAACGCTTTGCCATTCCAGATGACTTTATTAATAAGTTATTTGAGTCATTGCAGAGATGTATGGATGCAGTCCTCTAAGCTCATGGGAGTCATACACAATATTACTTCTTTTTCCACTGCACCATGACTTTATATTCAGACCGAACTGTCCTGATTAAATAATTATAAATCATGGCAGGATCATATCTTATTTTGGTAAAATAAGCTTAATCTAGAGGCATTTGTCTTTCATGTAAGCCACTTCTGATACCAAATGATCAAATAGAAGTCAAGTTATTATCTGTTGTTCCTAAAACTTGAATAGGCGACAAGACTTTTGTCAGGTATTGTATAGGGAATACCAGAACCCCCCATAAAGACGCAAACACATATATATATATAGTTATTTATTTATTTATTTATTTTTTGAATGTGGGATATTTAACCAAAAAAATAAAAAAAAATGCCATAATTGTGAACTTTATTCATTACACATCTCACTTGATTCTCCCACAGTGTTTTACGGATCATATTTTAAAGAGCATTCGAGGGAAAAAAAGTAAATGAATGATGAATGTTGAATCCAGATTTTGTCATGCATATCTGACCCCAAATCTCCACAGGCTTCTTCAGGGAGTTGCTCTTTGCTCTTCTCTTTTATATTTAACTACATTTTAATTGCTCTGCGAATACACTGCATCTTGTAGTTTTTTTTTTTTTTCTTCTTCTTCTGTGTATTATTCCCAGTCAATTTGACAGTAAATGAGAACATACCATGTGTGCGATTAAGAATATGAGGAACAACAAAGTATGGTGTTAATTAAAACTTGATGTTTACAGCAATTACAAAGCATTTATTTGTTAATTGTTATAAGATCAGTGACAAAAAAAGAGATTAAAATGTCTAAGTTGTTATTTAAAAATGAAATGATCATAATATTTTGCAGTCAGTTTATTTCTCACAGTTAAAAGCATAGAAATTATTGGTCACACTTTATTTCGATGGTCCGTTTGTTGAATATAAGTTACATTGCATCTACATGTCAATTAATTCTCAATAGATTATAAGTAGACTGTTGGGTTGGGGTTAGGGTTGGGGTTAGGGTAAGTTGACATGTACTTGCAAAGTTTCTTATAGTCAGTTAAATGTCTGTTGAAGGACTGTTAAATGTCAGTATCAACAGATATTAAGCAGACAGTCTACTAATACTCAAATGGACCATCAAAATAAAGTGTTACCAAATTATTTCTTCTTATTATTAACCTTTATGTTGTTACATTGTAAAGAATATTTTGATTCTTGCTTGCTTGCTGATTCTTGCTTAAAATGTTTGAGTTTGTTTAGTCATCCCAACTTACATCAATCAAACTAACTTAAAATATTCAGTTTGACATTATATAACTAAAAAAGTTCAAACTATTAACTTATTAAAATAAGTTAAAGTATTATAATAATATTTGTTATCATGACTTATTAGCCCCTTTCACACATACAGACCTTTCCAGAAAATTACTGGCAATTTTCCGGAAAAGGATCATGTGTGAACAGGCCTTTTTTGAAAATACCAGTAAATTTGGTCAAGCAATTTTCCGGAAAGAGAAGTTGTAACATTACCGGTAATTTGCTGGAATGCTGCGCTGTGTGAACGCAGAAGGAAAATAGCTGAAAAGAGCGCGTTCACGTTTAGAACATACTGACATGAGACGTCTACTCCAGCCAGTGCCTTCACATCCATGCTGTTTATGAAAATAAAAGCCTTTGAATATTTTTCCAGACACATTTAGCTGCAAGATATTAGTCAGATAAAGTTTCTATGTTCCTTCTTAATGCCAACTGTGGAAAAAATTATCGATAAGATGCTTATGATAAACCGCTGCTTGTTTACCTTCAAGCTCTGCTTCAGTTGCTTGACGTGTGCACCGCTGAGCACCAGCACACACACATATTATGTACAGTTGAAACCAGAAGTTTACATACACTGTATAAAAGGCACATAACCATTTTAAAAAAAGTCAGATGTTAATGTGGCTAAACTTTTTCTCTTTTAGGTAAGTTAGGATTATCAAATGTGTTTCTGTTATGCTTAATAGCAGAATAATGAAAGAGATATTTTTTTTGAGAAATTGTTATAACTTTTCTTGAAAGACAAGTTTACATACAATACAATTATTATGCCTCTGAAAAAGCTCAGATGATGGTGTCAAGGTTTTGGAAGTTTCTGATTGGCTAATTGACAACATTTGAGTTATTTAGAGGCATAACTGTAGAATAGTATTTAAGGAAAACCTCAAACACACTGCTTCCTTGTGTGACAACATGGGAAAATCAACAAGCCAGAATCAACAAAAACAAACAGATTACAATTTGCTAAATTACACTTGGAAAAATAATCATTTTTGGAGACATGTCCTGTGGTCTGATGGAACTAAGAGTGAACTGTTTTGCCATAATGACCAGTGTTACATTTGGAGGACAAAGGGGAAAGCTTACAAGCTTAGAAACACCATCCCAACTGTGAAGTATGGGGGCGGCAGCATCATGTTGTGGGGCTGTTTTGCTGCAGGAGGGACTGGTCCACTTCACAGCATAGATGGCATCATGAAGAAAGAACATTATGTAGAAATACTGAAGCAACATCTCAATACTTCAGCCAGGAAATTAAAACTTGGCCACAAATGGGTCTTCTAAACAAACCATGACTCTAAGCATACTGCCAAATTAGTTAAAATGTGCTTTAAGGACAACAGAGTGAATGTTTTGGAGTGGTCATCACAAAGCCCTGCCCTCAAACCTATAGAAAATTTGTGGGCAGAGTTGAAAAAGCTTGTGCGAGCAAGACAGCCTACAAATCTGACTCAGTTACACCAATTCTGTCAGGAGGAATGGGCCAAAATTCCTGCAAACTATTGTTAGAAGTTCGTGGAAGGATACCCAAAACATTTGACCAAAGTTATACAGTTTAAAAGCAAAGCTAAAAAAAATACCAAGGAAATGTATGTAAACTTTTGACTGTCTAGAAATTAATAAAAAAAAAATAAATAAATTATCTCATTATTCTGGCATTCAGCAACTGTAAATCATTTAGGTAATCCTAACGGACCTAAAATAGTAAACGTTTAGTATGATTTACCATCAGACATTTTTAAAAAAATGGTTATGTTCCTTTTTTTAGAGTGTATGTAAACTTCTAGACTGTACATCTCGACATGCGAAAGTGTTTTTACATACGTTTTCATCGAAGTTGTTCACAATACTTATCCATCCACAGAATTTGTAATGTAATCAAACGTGTAAACATTTAGCTGCGGCTCACGCTTCTGCATTTGGATGTCTCTGGGACAAAGCAGCTGCATGAATGCTAAAGCTTTAAATCAGAGATGCCCAAAGTAGGCCCCGCTCAAAGTTGGCCAATGGTAACCATTTGACCCGGGTTCCTATCTGAGAAGAGAGGGAGAACGATTGGGGATGGTTTTGAGATTATCAATTTAAATTTAATGTAATCCTTTGTTTGTTTGTTAAAAGCTAACTGAAATTAAATGTCTCTAAATGGTGTCATTTAATCAGATTGTGTTTAAATGTACATACTGTCACCTGACAATGCAGAGACTTTGGTGAGCAGATCAAGGCAAAAGCAGATTCTTCTTGATGAGTGTATTCAGCATTGAACTCCACTGTGTTAGAAATGTTAGAATTGTTATTAAAAATGCATAATTTAATAAGTTATACTCCATTAGTTAATACGATTTAAAGTAATGTTTTCTATTTATTTTGAAATATGAAAAAAGTAGGAAATTAGTCATGGCAATTGTAATGTAATATAGTTTGTTATCTTTACTTTCGGGCCACGGCTCTCACTGACTACGTTTACATGGACATCAGTAATCAAATTATTTGCCTTAATCTAATTAAGACAATAATAAGATTAAGGCGTTTACATGAGTTGCTTTGAATGTTATAGTCGTTTTACATGTTATAGTGCATATTTTGATTAATGTCATCGATTCACCGCACTATCCACATTTCCTCCGGAGTTTCACTTTCATTCAGGAACATTTCATGCATGCCCCCCATGCCAAACGAGATATTGGATGCAAATATGAACTGCTGGAAGAGTGTTGTTTTAATGGAAGTTCATACCACATGCTGAATGGAAGAAGAAAACCTCCGCATTTCACGATGCAGGTGGTCTGAACTGACTCGGTAGGTGCAGTGTCAAACAACCATATGTGTGTGTGTGTGTATGTGTGTGGACTATCCTATCCTATCCAGCAAAAAGTCCTACATGACGGTAATATTTTGATTAAGGTGTTCACATGTCTGTACTGCACTTCAATAATGCAACTAAAATCGGCATACTCCACACGCCTTAATTCGATTTCTCTTTAGTTCGATTATGTTCTTAATCAGATTAAATTAATCAAAAATCGCTGTTTACACGGTAGACTCTTAATCAGAGTATTGTCTTAATCACATTATTAAGGCCCTTCATATAAAAAAGTTGGCGACGCAGTGGCGCAGTAGGTAGTGCTGTCACCTCACAGCAAGAACGTCGCTGGGTCGCAGGTTCGAACCTCGGCTGGGCTGGGTCAGTTGGCGTTTTTGTGTGGAGTTTGCATGTTCTCCCTGCGTTCGCGTGGGTTTCCTCCGGGTGGTCCGGTTTCCCCTACAGTCCAAAGACATGTGGTACAGGTGAATTGTGTAGGCTAAATTGTCCGTAGTGTATGAGTGTGTATGGATGTTTCCCAGAGATGGGTTGTGGCTGGAAGGGCATCCGCTGCGTAAAATCGTGCTGGATAAGTTGGCGGTTCATTCCGCTGTGGCGACCCCAGATAAATAAAGGGACTAAGCCGACAAGAAAATGAATGAATGAATATAAAAAAGTTTGGCCACTCCTACTTTAAATAAAAGTGAAACCATCAACATAAGCCCAACCCCTTCTATGTTTACACATACAAGCGCAGCCGTTCAGAGGTCATTTCTGGTTAATGATGTTAGAATTTACCGATATTTTATGTGAATTGTCTTTTCCGGAAAAATTCCAGAACATCCTTGCCTGTGTGAACAGCTCTTTTTTAAATTTACCGGTAAAGCCGTTCCGGAAATTTTCCGGATATTTAGCGGCATCACTGTGTAAAAGGGGCTATTGTCATATATTTATTTACAGTAAAAACAAGTCAGACATTTATTCACAACATCTTTCTGTCTCTCCACAGGTCATTGTAACTTATTAAACTAAGTTAATCATGTTCTAACTTAATTTTATAAGTTACACAAGCTGTTTTAAGCCAGTTTAACATAATAAGTTAAATGTACTCATAAGGTTAATTTCATTCATTCATTAATTCATTTTCTTTTCGGCTTAGTCCCTTTATTAATACAGCGGAATGAACCGCCAACTTATCCAGCACATGTTTTACGCAGCGGATGCCCTTCCAGCCGCAACCCATCTCTGGGAAACATCCACACACACTCAATCACACTCATACACTACGGACAATTTAGCATACCCAATTCACCTGTACTGCATGTCTTTGGACCGTGGGGTAAACCGGAGCACCCGGAGGATTCCCACGCAAATGCAGAGAGAACATAAGGTTAATTTGATACAGCTTAAACATTTAAGGCAACCAGGACTTTTTTACAGTGTAGTGAAAAAACGAAGAAATCTTAAGTCATCAGAACGCCACAATGCACAGCATGTCTTCAATTGTCAATTGTCTTCTGGGGATGAACAATGGTTTAGAACAGCACGACGGTTAATAATTAATGACAGAATTACACGTTTGAGTGAACAATCCCTTTAAATTACAGAAGCGATATCATTTGAATCAGCAGATTCCCTTGTGTAATTTAATATGCAGCTTTTCGTCTAATGGCTAATCTGCACAAACTAACAATGAATATAAATGATCTAAGCGTATGTTTTCAGTAGACTGTGTGTTCAAGGAACATTAACTTTCTTTTTTTTTCTTATATAACTGTATTCGTTTAAATTTCCTCATATAACCACTTTTACCATCAAAGTTTTTTTAAGCAGTGTGGCAGGGATGTGAAGTACTCCAGAGCTCAAAAATCCATTAAAACACTTTAATAGAGGTCACTTAACTCTACATACAGATAATTACATTCCTTTGCACAATATGCTAAGGTTATAAAAGCCATTGAACTTTAATGGACAAAAATGTTTTAATTTCTTAACAGCTATTTGTCAAACTATGGCACAGTTACCTGGAAATGTAGGAGAACCATAGCTGATAGCAATTTCTAAGTTATGTATTAATTCACATGCTATTGAATTAATTTGATGTATATGACGATATAATTAAAACACAGCAATTGTGTCATATAGTAGTTGGTCTAAATACAATTGAAACACCTGGGCTAATGTATCTACTGTATGCAATAGTTGAAAAGTGAAAAAAAAAAGCTCAACAAATGTGAATGAAGCAATGCTGCCCAGGTAGCAACGAATTCTGGCCCAGATTTGGCATAAAGCTGGCACAGCAGGTATTCGTCATGCACTAGCATGCATGTGGGACAAAACAGCTTGGGTTTGGTAGAAGTGGCACACAAGTTTTGGGCAATTTCAAATGTAGTATTTGACCCAGATGTTATAACATTAATATGTGGGCCACATAAGTTTGGCCTATCTTGACCCACATTTAAAAAAGTTCTACCAATCAGGTCGCTTTAAGAAAAAGCATGCTCGTAGCACACATAAAGTGCAATGTTTCATGTGTTTATCAATTTTATTGTAGTCATGACACACCAGCATATGTGCCCATACTTCAGGCCCAGTTATGGGTTATTAACTTGGGTGAGACTTGGCCCAGATGTGGTCTATGTTTGGCCCTTGTTTGGAAGCCAGACTTGGTCCAGTCATGTATCGTAATTCATTGCAGCATGTGGGCCAAGTAAAAGTTGATTGTGTGGGCCAGATCTGGGCCAAAGAATTTTTGCTATGTGGGTGCTTACATTTGTGCAAAAAGACACTTTATTTATCCTTAATTTATGGGAAATATGCAATTATAAATAATTAAGGATCACTAATGGAATCAATTCATGCACTTAGTAGGAAGAATTGAGACCAGCAATAGCTGTTTTAACAATAACAATTTTCAGAACATGCAGTACATTTTTCCTTCAGGCTTAGTCTCTTTATTCATCAGGGTTCACCACAGCGGAATGAACCGCCAACTTATCCACCATATGTTTTACACAACGCATGCCTTTCCAGCTGCAACCCATCTCTGGGAAATACCCATACACACTCATTCACACACATACACTATGGCCAATTTAGTTCATTCAATTCACCTATACCACATGTCTTTGGACTGTGGAGGAAACCGGAGCACCCCAACCACACGCCAACACAGGGAGAACATGCAAACTCCACACAGAAATGCCAACTCACCCAGCTGGGACTCGAACCAGCGACCTTCTTGCTGTGAGGTGATAGTGCTAACCACTGAGCCACCGTATTGCCCTATATATGCAGTACATATTTTACAAACGTTAATTTTGTCACCAATAAAACAGACAGGGAACGCTATACAGTATGAAACGGGACCTATTATGCCCTTTTTGACTAGATGTAAAATAAGTCTCTGAAGTTTCTAGAGTGTGTATGTGAAAATACCCCATAGGAAATGTTTTATAACTCTTTGAAACTGCTCCTTTTAGGCTGCTCCAGTTAGGCTGTGCCATTTTGGTGACTGTCGCTTTAAATTCAAATGAGATTGTGCTCCCAGCCCTTTTTACATCAGCGGGCGGAGCTACAAATGCCTTTGTGTCAGCATAGTGGCAGATTCAAAAACAAGACTAACTTCCTATGCTCAGGCACGTGCAGAGGTGCAGGCTTTGGGTGGATGAGCCCCTGCCCTTTTTTCTTCTGGAGAGAAAGTGCCCTTTTTTCTTGGGGATAATAATTCGTTTTTAGATCAGTGTGTCCTACATTCTTCAAAATATTTTATTATTTTGTTCAACAGAAAAGAAAAAAAAACTATAATACAAAAATAATAGATTGAAAAGGGATAGTTTCCATTCATTAAAGGCTTCTCAATGCCACATTTCTGTCAAAAAGCTGCTGCAACTAAACAAAGTTATGCCAATACGCACGCACACTGGATTAACTATAGCAGCAGGCCGTTCACATATTGCGTCTTTTCCGCACGCAAGTACATTATTTCCAATGAAGACGTGCGCATATTGGGAGCGGTGCGCGCACGGCTCGCAAGCGGACTGACGCACTCGCGCCCTGCAGGCGCACACAATAGAAATTATCTCACGAGGTAGCGGTGAGAGCTGTTCGTGGCTTTAGTTCAATGTAAACAAAAGATATGTTAGACGAATTATTACAAATTATTAAAATGATTATGTATGTATGAATACAGATAATAACAACAGTTCATTTATATTCTTAGCTAATATATAGCTTAAATAAACATTAGACAAATACAATTTTTTTATTTATTCTTATTTTTATTTATTTATTCACTGTTCTGTCATTTATTTTCATTGAAAAATTATCACTCATGTTTAAATCCAAAACTTAGAGAGAAATGGACTGTTGTTTGTTTTTTATTTATATTTTGTGCTGTATTTGGTTACTGAGTAGCAATACACAACACTTTAAAATATAAGCAGTTTTCTTGTGATTTTCTAAACTAGTAGTGTTCTGAATTTATTAAATGCATAATAATCGCGATAACTATGAAGCCATGATTATTCTTCACACTATATAATCGTACAACCAAAGTTTACAATCGTTGCATCCCTAACTGTTACGCAGTTTAAAACACAACATATGAGTGTGTCTGAATGTAGAAGAAGTCTACTTAAGCAATACACTGATTTTGTGCCTCGAAATACAACGTTTGGATATGCTTGTAAAAAAAAAAAGCCACATTGTACAATGCAGTGATGTTAAGTAGTTTCAAAATACAACATATTAACGTTTTAATGTAGAAAAAGTCAACGTGGGTGTCTTTATGAGCACAAATACAGGCTCTTATATGCTGTTGTGTCATCACTTGTATTGCAAGTCATGTCTCTCCGGCCCCTTAGTTTGGGATGCTTTTCATGAACTGGCCCCCATGACAAACTAATTGATTAGCCCTGATCTAGTGTATATGTCTATGATGCATGATAACCAACACCATGTCTATGATGCATTACATCATCATTTAAGAAAGTCTAGAATGTCTAATTTTTTTTTTTTCCCTGACGTCCGCTACAGTTTTCATCACATGATGTTGACCAATAGGAGCACATAATCTCTTCCATACACGGTCGTTAAAATGATAAAGTGATAGAGCGAGGACTGCTTCATTAAATGGAAGAATGCTTTGTGTAGTTATGGCACACAAAACATGCACAGATTGCACGTGCAGTCATGAATAATTAAGAAGCAGAGTCTTCTCATAGGATAAGAAAACTCCCCTATGGATAATAATGAGAAACCGACACCTCATCACTCCACTAGCAGATCCGCTCCAAAAATTATTTTAAACCCAGAGGATGAAATTAGCTGACAAAAGCTCAAAATTATCCAGTTTTTCTCACAATTAAAGCTGACAAGTGCTAACATTGTCTTGATTGATGCTCAACACACAAATCTGTTGAAATGAAAAAAAAAAAAAAGTACTTCAGGGTGTCTTGAACCTTTAACTGTTGGTTACTAAGTTACCAATACTACTGTAACCCTGGGGAGTGACACTGACAACAGGGTTCGGATCCAAATGCAGGTTTATTAAGGAAGTCGGGCAAGCAATGGTCAACACAGGTGCAAACAGATGTATGAAATCAATCCAGAAACGTAGTCAAAATAACAGGCGAGGGGTCAGAAGGCAGGCATCAGGCAGGGATAATCAGTTAAACAAGGCGAGGAGCAAAACACGGAAAAACAGGCAAAGGAAATGCATCGTAATGTCACTTAACAGATAACAAGACTCAGCGACTACAGTTAGGCCCAATCCCAATTCTATTTTTGTACCCCTACCCCTTCCCCTTCCCCTTGGCCCTTACAACCGAGGGTTAAGGGGAAGGGCTTCAAAACTTACCCCTAAGAATTGGGACAGCACTTCAACACCTGCACACGTCATCATATCTCATCACGATCTCTTGCTTCATATGAGATCAGACGATCGCGACTGCTATAGTTATTCCAGTTGTGTTATTTTGTGGTGTTTATCTTCAGGAAATCACTGAAGGCATATATTATGTTATCATAACGATCTAATGTGGCAATAAGATCGTAACTGTACTGTGTATTTACACAGTGGCCATAGTCATCTATGTAAACACACGAAAACAACATTAACATTATAGCAGACACTGTAAAAAGCTCATTTTCAGCCACTAGACTGCTCTGACAGGGTATTCGAGTGTTATCGAGTGACAGAATGTTGTAGGACTGCTGTACAGGAGTTATTATTAGGGATTATAGATCGCGAAATTTAGTGTTTTTTTTTTTTGCGTTTTTTTTTAAAAAGCATGACGGTAAAACATGAACGCGGTTATGAATATAATAAAACATGTGTTTGTTTGTCGTAAAAATTCGTAATATTGACAAAAAATACTAATTTGTGGATCTCCTTACTTCCGGGTTCAGCAATACTGCCGTTGTGGCAGGTGTATTCTGGGAAATATTCTTACCCCTCCGTTTCAAGTGTGCTCCTGAAAAATCTTCGTTTGAAGGGGTGTATACCCCTTGCCCTTAGCCCGACGCCTTCAAGCTAAAGAGAATTGGGACACCCCTACCCCTTGGCAGGCACGCGCAAAACAAGGGGTAGGGGTAAGGGGAAGGGCTAAGGGGTAGAATTGGGATTGGGTCTTAGTGTTTGTACTGCTTAACGCGTCGTAATGTCACTTAACAGATAACAAGACTCAGCGACTAGAGTTAGTGTTTGTACTGCTTAACGCGTCGTAATGTCACTTAACAGATAACAAGACTCAGCGACTAGAGTTAGTGTTTGTACTGCTTATCGCGTCGTAATGTCACTTAACAGATAACAAGACTCAGCGACAGGAGTTAGGGTTTATACTGCTTTAAATAGTGTGTGTATCAGTTCTTGACAATCCTCTGGTAGTGTGTGCAATCAGTCAGGATCAGGAACATGAGTGTGTGAGCGGAGTGCATGTATGGAGTTGTAGTCCATGAAATGGCGGATTTGTAGTCCATTAGTGATAGTGCATGTTTTCCAGAGATCTATAGAGTTCACCCCCCCCCCCCCCCCCCTAAGGAGGGGATTCCAGACACTCCTAATACAGTTCAGGCGGAAGGTGGAGTGGAGGCGGAACAGGGGAGGGATGGAGGGCCAGGACCATGCAGCGGAGGTGTACCTGGAGCATGGAGTTGAGGAGAACCTGGAGCGTGGAGCTGCAGAAGGCCTGGACCGTGGAGTTGCGGTGGTCCTGGGGCATGGAGCTGCGGTAGGTCTGGAGGCTTACGTTCAGCAGACATCGGTGGGTCATACACCCACAGTGGGTCAGGAAGCTTGGGTTCAGGAGACACTGGTAGTTCATTTAACCCCTGTGGGTCAGGAGGCTTTGGTTCAGGAAGTATTGAAGGATCTCATGGCTCTGGTGGCTCACATGGCTCTGGCAGCTCTGGGAAGTCACACGGCACTGGCAGCCATTCGTGAAACTCAAGGGTGACTTTGGCCTTTCGGGGGACTCAGGCGGTGGCTCTGGCCTTTCATGGGATTCAGGTGGCAGCTCGGGCAGATCTGGCAGCGGCGTCGACTGTGGCGGCGTCGTCGACTCTGGCAGCTCTGGTGGCAGCGGCGACTCTGGTGGTGGCAGTGTCGACTCTGGCTGTGTCTTGCTCTGGCGGCATGCTGGCAACCATCTTGTCAGGTGACTGATGTGCAGGAGACAGGAGTGATGGTGATACCAGCATTAATGTAGTGGTGGGGTGTACAGCAAGCCCCGTTGTCATCTGGTCTCGCTGTTTACTGCCCCAACCCCCCCCAAAAAAAAAAAAAACATTTAGGGATCTCCTCTACCTCGCCCACGGTGAGGACCCACTCAGTTGCAGAGCCATATCCAGCGCTTCTTGAAGAGACCTTGAACTCTGTGCATGTATGGAGTTGTAGTTCAAGGAGTGCATGTATGGAGTTGTAGTCCATGAAATGGCGGATTTGTAGTCCATTAGCGATAGTGCATGTTTTCCAGCGATCTATAGAGTAATTTTATTTTATTTTTTGCTATGCATTTTTTTGTGTGTTGATATTTCAACATAATCAATACAGTGTCAAAACTCTTGTGAGCACATTTTACTCTTTATTGCTTATTTTATGAGGTTTGTTTATTGTCATTTCTTTTTAATTTCGAGGACATATTCTCCCTTTCCCTGTTAAAGAAAGTGTTTTCATATGTGAGAAACATTGATATGCAGATGTCTGTTTGGAAGCCCACAGTTTCTGAGGTGCTGAGGGAATGTAATTGCATTTAAAAGAGTCAGGTATGGTACTGTATCTTCAATAATTTACACTGTTTAATGATGCTTGCATCCTCACACTGTGCCGTAAATTGGTGCGTTTTAATCTAAAAGCCAGAAAACCATCATGCTGAGACATAAGCAGATGTATTTGTGTTAGAAAACATCAAACAGTTTTGTTAAAAAAGTAAATAGCATCGTAAATGAGAAAAGTTCCTTGTTTTTTTTATTTGATCTCCATCGAATGAGCCAGGAATCATATTCAAAAAAGAAAAAGTAACATTTATAGATATATATTTTTGGCTTGAATGTCTGTATTGTATTATAACCCTTTTATAAAAGCAGGAAAGTACTAAAGGAATGCAGTTTTCAGGGCTGCATTCCATTTCACTGTGGTTTGGGGTATGTGCATTAGCCTGCAAAGTCCTCAGTGTAAAAATTCAATGTACATTCATTCAGGGTATTCCAGCAAGGACAGTGAGGGATTTTCTATCTGAGGTTTGGTTTGGTTAACATTTTCAACAGGTAAAATATGACAAATGCAAACAGACTTATAAAGTTCAAATTATGCAGATTTGTTTAGTGTATATTACATTTTGAGTGACCAAATCCAGTTTAGAATGGTGTGAAAGGAGGACTGAAGAGTAATCGATGGATGTGGACATCCTAAAGGCCACGGTATACAGTGCATCCGGAAAGTATTCATAGCACTTTACTTATTTATGTTACAACCTTATTCTAAAATGGATTAAATTCATTTATTTTCTCAAAATTCTACACACAATACCCCCATAATGACAATGTGAAAAAAAGATTTTTTTGAAATTGTTGCAAATTTATAAAAAAAAAAAAAAAAAACCTGAAAAATCCCATGTACATAAGTATTCACAATGTGTAGGACTTCATCAGACGTTGTGCAACTCGGTTGTGGTTCTCATTTGGTTTGTAAAACCCTCTGAATGTTTCTGCGAGCGATCGTACAGGTGCGGATACCTCTGTCAGTACAGGGCCGGAGGAAGCTGAACTGGCGCTGTAGGCAAACGATGATCACGTCACTCTCAACCCAAAAATGAAGGTGACATACGTGACTGGTTCAGTTAATGAAGACCGGGGGGTGGGGGGTAGGGAAGGGTGTCGTGGATAAAAGTGAGGATTGGGGGGGGGGGGGGCGTGGACGAAAGTGATGACTGGGGGGGGGGGTTGGTGGTGAATGTGGGTTGTTGCAAAGACCACCTTCACTATTCTGCCACCTCTATGGTGGCCTCTATGGACGCGCCGGCCCTGTGTCTGTATATTCATGTTGCTAACTTTGTGTTGCTGAATTCTATGGATATGAAGCCCATTAAAGAAGTCGGAGTTCCAGGACAGCGTAGTTGTTTTAGACCAATGGTAGCTCAAAGGTGTCGGAACCAAAACTAACTCTCTCAAGAAGTTTGCTTTGGAACTCTCAGTCAAAAGCAATTTTGTTTTGGCTGGATTTTGTTCAAAATGATGTTATTTCAGTTAGTTTTTTAATTTTGTGTGAAGTATACCTTTATAGCATTAAGGGGGCTGATTGATCAACCGAATTTATATGTGACATTTCAATCAGTAATGATAATTGAATTGCTTATAATGGCATTGGCCAGTTAATCTGCTTAACAGCCAATCACAGGCCCCCTCTCTGGTTCAAGCCTCTTGGATTTAGCCCTGCCTGAACTTATTGTTAATACGGCCCTGGCTGTATTAGGTCATGACTGAAATAGCTATTTAAGCTTCTTTTCATCCCTGATAACACCCTTCATACAGTGCAATATCTCAAACCTTACAGCTTACATGTAGAATAGAGCTTTAAAAGTGAGAATATATATATACTGTATATTGATTGCATATTAATAATTAAAAGTGACATGAAAATGCTGGTGAAGCCATTTGTTGTTTCCTGAAGGTAGTTGTTAAAAAATGACCTTGTTTTGTTCCCTTTCAATAAATCTTTTACAACTTTTTTTTACCTACAATGCAACCTACACTGAAATTCAACTTTCCCCTTTTTAATGGAATGAAAAAAGATTAAAGAGCCCTTATTATGGGGTTTTGAAAATGAGCTTCCATGCAGTGTGTAACACAGCACTAAGTGAATGAAAACATCCAGCTGAGGTTTAAATCTGAAAGTGCACCTTGTTTAAAACTATTGATTCTTTTGCTAAATAGTTGACTCAGAGGTGAATAAACAAATCGAGTTGGGTTCAGAACTTTTGATTGATCGCATCGACGTTTACACGGTACATCACCAAATATGTAGTTCCAGTTTGGGTAAAATGTGAATGCGCTTTCCCTCCACACACTAGCGGAGGCGCGGGAGATCACGGGACTGATCATGATGCGAAAATGACGATCACTGACAGATGGAGATTCGGCTGAGGGGAATAAAGGGTTAAAGTTCATTTTCACTACAATACCACAGTATAGCCAACCTAGGGCTGTGTTTGCTCCTGTCATTTTTCTGACGATTGATACAATAACCTAAGCTGCAACGCGGGATTCACTGGCCGTTTGCTACTGAAGGAGCAGCAGAGACTATGGGACTTTGTCAGACCTTGACAGGGACTTTGTCAGTAACTTTTACAGTTCAAATGGACCAATTTTTTTTTCCTCCGCATCATCACATGTAAGTGTCATTAAAATTGTTGCCTCGTTTTGTCTAGTTTGCAAAATGTGTTATATTGTATGTTTTTAGTTGTAATGGCCCTACATGGCTTGTAATCTATTATAGATCAGTGCTTGTACTTAATCTCTCAGGTTAAATCGGTATAGGGCTGTTCACATATCGCGTCCAAAACCACGTTAAAAACCTGACGCATGCTTCTTCCTTTACCGATTTAAATGCGTTTCTGAACTCACGATCCTCTGCTGTTGGTTGCTATCGCCACCATCAGCTGTTCCTCACATGCGTGGCGCGGTCAATTTTCAAAATAGTTGTCAAATAGTTGACACAATAGATAGTGTGTCGTTGTTATTACTTGGGGTTAGGTTTAGAGTTGGGTATCGTTCGCTAAATCGATACTTTTATAACGGTACCGGTGCCAAAACGGTTCCTGTACCGATACTTTTTAGCCACAAAATTATTTGACAAAAAAAAAATATTTTAATCATTAAAATCGAAGAATATATATTTATAATAAGCTTAAAGGGGCAACCCAGTGGCGCAGTAGGTAGTGCTGTTGCCTCACAGCAAGATCGTCGCTGGGTCGCAGGTTCGAACCTCGGCTGGGCTGGGTCAGTTGGCGTTTCTGTGTGGAGTTTGCATGTTCTCCCTGGGTTCGCGTGGGTTTCCTCCGGGTGCTCCGGTTTCCCCCACAGTCCAAAGACATGCAGTACAGGTGAATTGGGTAAGCTAAATTGTCCGTAGTGTATGAGTGTGAATGTGTGTGTGGAAGTTCCCAGAGATGGGTTGCGGCTGGAAGGGCATCCGCTGCGTAAAATCGTGCTGGATAAGTTGGCGGTTCATTCCGCTGTGGCGACCCCGCAAGGGACAAAGCCGACAAGAAAATGAATGAATGAATAAGTTTAAAGTAAACATCAATTCATATTTTATATCTTTAAATTGCATTAATATATTTATTTTGATCATTTGTTTGTTAGCATGAATGCAAGGTCATAATTTAACTAAAGAGAAATCGAATTAAGATGTGTGGAGTATTTTTTTTAGTCGCATTATTGAAGTGCAGTACAGACATGTTAACACCTTAATCAAACTATTGCCATCATCCAATATCTTGTTTGTCACGGGGGGCTTGCATGAAATGTTCCCGAATGAAAGTAAAAGTGCCAAACTGCAGTTAAAGTCGACAAATTAAAAATGAAACACCCGAAATAACATGAAACTCCGGAGGAAATGTAAAACGGGAATTGAAGAATAAGGTCAATAGTATCTGCCATGTCCCGCCCCTTTGCCATGCCCACGCTCCTCTTTTGATTTAATTTGATGGGCTTGAGCTCAACCACTCTCACTGACAAAGCTGTGATGAAACGAAACACTATTGGCTGTTCCTTTTAAAGGTTATGGGCATAATAAATACCCTGTCCTGTCTTCATGTTTCAATTAGGATTACATCAAAGTTCAAATTAAAAAATGTACAGTTGTAGGCATGTAATCCTTTAAAAAGAGTACTATTTTATACCCAAAATGTACAATTTGTATTGTTTTGTAAAATACTGCAGGGATAAATGGATATTTCATTTGAAAATGTAATTACTATTCACTCACCCTCAACTGGTTCCAGACCTTTACCAGTTTCTTTTTTTTTTCACTGAACACAACAGAAGATAACTTACCGGCCACTTTATTAGGTACACCTGTCCAACTGCACGTTAACGCAAATTTCTAATCAGCCAATCACATAGCAGCAACTCACTGCATTTAGGCATGTCGACATGATCAAGACAATCTGCTGCAGTTCAAACCGAGCCAGATGGGCTGGTCTGAGTATTTCAGAAACTGCTGATCAACTGGAATTTTCACGCACAACCATCTCTAGGGTTTACAGAGCATGGTCTGAAAAAGAGAAATGTCCAGTGAGCGGCAGTTCTGTCTTGCCAGAGGTCAGAGGAGAATGGCCAGACTGGTTTGAGTTAATAGAAAGACAGCAGTAACTTAACCACTCGTTACAACCGAGGTGTGCAGAAGAGCATCTCTGAATGCACAACACAGCAGCAGAAGACCACACTGGGTGCCACTCCTGTCAGCTAAGAACAGGAAACTGAGGCTACAATTCGCACAGACTCACCAAAATTGGACAATAAAAGATTGGAAAAACGTTGCCTGGTCTGATGAGTCTCGATTTCTGCTGCGACATTCGGATGGTAGGGTCAGAATTTGTACTCAGATGGCCTCCACCGTCACTAGATCTCAATCCAAAATATTTCCAGTACCTTGTTGAATTTACGCTACAAAGGATTAAGGCAGTTCTGAAGGCAAAAGGGGGTCCAACCTACTTAGATGTACCTAATAAAGTGGCCGGTGAGTGTATTTTAAAAAGAAGCTGGAACTGGTAACCCCTGACTTCCAGAGTAGAACAAATAAATACTATAAAAGTCAATGGTTACCTTCAGAATAACTTTTTTGTGTTCAACAGAAGAAAATAAAGTTTTGGGACAAGTGGAGGGAGAGTAAATTATGACCAAATTTTCAGCTTTGAGTGATCTATTCCTTTAATTTATCCATGCATCTTTTTTCTTTTCCTTTTTTATATAAAGCCCTGCTAATATATAGACGTAGCCAATAATTAGAGTCATTTCCTTCTATATGAACTGCAGTGAGCTGATAACAGCGCTCTAATGGCTGCCCTGCTGTCTCATTTTTCACTTAGTGACAGATAGAAATTAGCCAGTAATCTTTAAAAATTTCACTTTTAATTTTCTGATAAAAAAGTTCCTGAGGATGCACAAGTCCTCTACACGTCCATTCATCACTCATTCATTGCAGTTCTGACCTTCAGGGGATTCAAACCGAAGCGTAAAGCTGCACATCTTTTTATTTTTTTGTTGTTTATATGGGAAGCTATAAAACATCCGCAGGGCAGCCCCGATTCCTGATGCTAAACGCTCTCCCTGTGGCACTCCTGCGCTCATTTGTTGCGATCGTTGAGTGAATAGCGTTTTAACAAGATGTGCTCAAGTAAAGCAGCTAATGTAATGAGGATAAACCCCCTCTGCAGGCGACAAGGTAACACTATCCATCAGCGTCCAGCGCCATCAGCACACAGCTGGACTCCTGCTGAGAAAACAACATCTGATTGATGTTCTCTTTGTCTGCTTCCACAAAAAGTTTCCTGTCGCCGCCGCTAATGATAATCTACGACAAAGACAACGGAAACTTTAAGACAGACACTGAGATTTATCCATAAGCATTTTTCACGCACTCCCAGATTCATTGCTAATCGTTAAAGTAACCTCGTAACCTTGGTGATGAGATTTGGTTTTATTATTTCTTTCTTGTTTTAAGACCTGCAAAAAAGGATTTCTTTGTAACTACATTTGTTTTATTTTTTATTTTTCCTAATAATATAATATAATTCCTAATAGTTTCCTAATAATATTAATAATATCTTAAATATAAACTTTTCATAATTTTATTATAATATAAAGATAATATATACATTAAAATTGTTTTGATTTTCCCTTTTCCTTTTGTCAACAAATAATTTCATTAACAAATACTTTATATTATATTATATTATATTATATTATATTATATTATATTATATTATATTATATTATATTATATTATATTATATTATATTATTGGCGACGCAGTGGTGCAGTAGGTAGTGCAACTGTCGCCTCACAGCAAGAAGGTCGCTGGTTCGAGCCTCAGCTGGGTCAGTTGGCCTTTCTGTGTGGAGTTTGCATGTTCTCCCTGCGTTCGCGTGGGTTTCCTCCAGGTGCTCCGGCTTCCCCCACAGTCCAAAGACATGCGGTACAGGTGAATTGGGTAGGCTAAATTGTCCGTAGTGTATGAGTGTGGATGAGATTATGGATATTTCCCAGAGATGGGTTGCAGCTGGAAGGGCATCCTTAAAACATGTGCTGGAAAAGTTGGTGGTTCATTCCACTGTGGCGACACTGGATTATAAAGGGACTAAGCCGAAAAGAAAATGAATGAATGAATGAATATTATATTATATTATATTATATTATATTATATTATATTATATTATATTATATTATATTATATTATATTATTTTTGTATAAATTTTTATTATATTATATTATATTATATTATATTATATTATATTATATTATATTATATTATATTATATTATATTATATTGAATTATATTATATTATATTATATTATATTATATTATATTATATTATATTATATTATATTATATTATTTTTTATTATAATATATTATATTATATTATATTATCTTGTATAATTTTTTATATATTATATTATTAATTAATTAATTTATTCATTTTGTTTTCGGCTTACTCCATTTATTAATCAGGGGTTGCCACAGCGGAATGAACCACCAACTTATCCAGCATATGTTTTACACAGATACCCTTCCAGCTGCAACCCATCACTGGGAAACATCCATATTATATTACGAAACATCCTTTTTATGTTATGTTATGTTATGTTATGTTATGTTATGTTATGTTATGTTATGTTATTTTTTCTTAATTTTTTATATTATATTTTATTTCATTTTCATTCAATCATTCATTTTCTTTTTGGCTTAGTCACTTTATTAATCTGGGGTCGCCACAGCGGAATGAACTGCCAACTTATCCAGCACCTGTTTCACGCAGCGGATGCCCTTCCAGCTCATTCACACTCATACACTACGGACAATTTAGCCTACCCAATTCACCTGTACTGCATGTCTTTGGACTGTGTGGGAAACCGGAGCCTCCGGAGGAAACCCACACGAACGCAGGGAGAACATGCAAACTCCACACAGAAATGCCAACTTACCCAGCCGAGGCTTAAACCAGCGACCTTCTTGCTGTGAGGTGACAGCACTACCTACTGTGCCACTGTGTCACCTTTTATTTTATTTTATTTTATTTTATTCATTTTGTTTTCGGCTTAGTCCCTTTATTAATCTGGGGTCGCCACAGTGGAATGAACCGCCAACTTATCCAGCATATGTTTTACACAGCGGATGCCCTTCCAGCTGCAACCGATGGGAAACATCCATATTATATTACGAAACATCCCTATTATGTTATGTTATGTTATGTTATTTTTCTTAATTTTTTATATTTTATTTAATTTAATTTTATTTTATTATTCATTCATTTTCTTTTCGGCTTAAGGCCGATTTATACTGCTGCGTCAAGCGCACGCGTATGCTACGGCGCAGGCTACGCGTGGACGCATAGCCCCTCGCAGTGGCCGTCGGCGTCGTTGACATGCACCTCTCAAAAAATGTAACGCGTACGCGTAGCGCAAGCTCTGTGATTGGTCGGCTTGGTAGCGCTGACGAGTGTGGGCGGAGGTGAGAGCCGCGCGCCCGATGCAGCGAGTGTTTACAAGTGTGGAGTCCCGTGAAGGAGCTCCGGATGGAGACTGTTGTTTTGTGTTTACCTCATGATTAAAGTTGTTCCACGTCCGACAGTTTCCGCCTCAAAATGAGCAAGTTTGAACCACTTGTACATTAAGGAAGTGTTCAGGAAAAACAAAAAAACCAGCGAAGAAACTCGACACAGAGAAACATAAACACCTACTGCCAGCTAGCGTTTCGGAAGTGTATTGCAGAGAAACAGAAACAGTGCGCAGAAGTATAAATGCACGGCTACGCGTGAGGCTTGCGCCGTGGGTTACGGTGATCACTTGACGCAGAAGTATAAACCAGGCTTTAGTCCCTTTATTAATCTGGGGTCACCACAGCGGAATGAACTGCCAACTTATCCAGCATTTGTTTTATGCAGCGGATGCCCTTCCAGCTGCAACCCATCACTGGGAAACATCCATACACACTTATGCGTCACCACTATTATTATTATTATTATTATTATATTTTATAATAATAATAGTATTATTTTATAACAACAACAACAACAACAACAACAACAATAATAATAATAATAATAATATATTATTATAATAATATAATACACTATTAATAATAATAATAATAAAATAATAATAATATTAGTTTTTTTTCCAAACATTTGACTGGTAGTGTAAAATATGTATGGCTCCTTTTCATTCCCAGACAACTTCATTAAATACATTTGAGGTCTTTGTAGCATACATTCAACAAGGTGCCAGAAATCCGCCTGATATTTTGGTCCGTATTGACCTGACAGCATCCCACAGTTGCTCAGATTTGTCAGCTCCAGTGATGTGAATCTCCCTCTGCACCGTCCCAGAGGTGCTCTATTGGATTGAGATCTGGTGAATGTGGATGACATCTGAGTGTAGTGAACTCACCGTCATGTTCAAGAAACCAGTTTGAGATGATTTGAGCTTTGTGACAGGGTGTGTTGTCCTGCTGGAAGTTGCTGTCATATGATGAGTACACTTTGTTCATAAAAGCATGAACAGGGTCTGCATAACTCTGAAAGGCTGTGTTATTTAAATGGTGTTCACTTACAATTGGTGGCGCAGTGGTTAGCACTGTCGCCTCACAGCAAGGAGGTCACTGGTTCGAGTCCTGGCTGGATCAGTTGGTGTTTCTGTGTGGAGTTTGCATGTTCTCTCTTTGTTGGCGTAGGTTTCCACCATTTGCTTCAGTTTCCCCCACAGTCCAAAGACATTTTTAATTGGATTAACTAAATTGACCGTAGTGTATGAGTGTGTATACAGGTGTTTCCCAGTTGTTTTTCACACAACAGAAACATAGTAGTTGAATGGATTAATTTTATAATTAATTTATGGTGAACGTTTGTGGTATTTTATCGTCTCATGATTCTTACATTCAGTATATGCAAAAAACTGCTGTTTTCTATTGGGAAGGGGGATAAACTGTAAAAAGTTATTATTTACTTTTAAATAAATTTATATCACCTTTACATTTGTCTTTTTGCTTTTTTAAACTCAATTGTTTTATATAAATTTCAGAACTTAATTTAAATGAGTTGGAGTTTTACTAAATGATGACAGAAATACATTTTTGACAAAACTAATTAATTTAAAACTTGAACACTTGATATTAGCATATAGGATTAGATGGTGTTGGAATAATTAATCAATTCCATGCGTGTTCAATAAAAAAAGGTCAGGAGAGGTTTTTCTTCAATGTCAAAAATCTTAGTAATTTATTGGAAACAAATGAACAATTCGATTCACAGAATTCTGTTATCCTCAATGCAATGCAAGAATTACATTCAAGAGGTGCGCAACAACCTTCATTTCCTTATTCGAGCTATTATACGTAGCTGATATTAACAGGTGGAGTTTAGTGAAATTTGTCACTTGTCAATCATTCTCCAGTCCTCCATTGGCCGCACCCATACATACGTCCTCTTTTTTTACGAATTCTATGCACAACATTAAAAGCATAAGACTTTTCAACTGCACATATTCTGTGTTCAGTTTCAACACATTTCTGCTGACAGGAAGTTTAGCTGCAGTTTAATTTTAGATAATCAGGCTTTTGCATTTCTATCAGCTTCATCTACTTCTGTAAAAATGCTTCATTAGTATGCAGGGCATATCACACTCAACAGTAAAAGTTCAGTTAATATATCACCTTCAAGCAATTCAAATATAATTGTTTAATGAAAAGAAAAAAAGTTAATAAAAAATATATCCCTTTTTCACAACAATGGATGTAAGAAAGAAAGAAAGAAAGAAAGAAAGAAAGAAAGAAAGAAAGAAAGAAAGAAAGAAAGAAAGAAAGAAAGAAAGAAAGAAAGAAAGTTAAAATGCATTCATTTGCCTTTAGCTTAGTCTTTATTTCAGTGGTCACCACAGCAAAATGAACCACCTAATTTTAATTTAATTTAATTTAATTTAATTTAATTTAATTTAATTTAATTTAATTTAATTTAATTTAATTTAATTTAATTTAATTTAATTTAATTTAATTTAATTTCCAGCTGTCATTTAATTCATTAAATAAATAAAATACAATTAAATATTAAATATATTCATGAATTTATTATTTATTCAGTAAGGATATGTACATGTCTGTAAGTCTCTAAACATAAAATGACTCCACTTTTGGAGAAGGTGAAATAAACAAAATAAAGGTACAAAAGCTTTCATAGTACTCTTTCAATAGGCACACTTTTTGTTTTTAAAGGGCACATGTTAGTGCCTAAAAGATTCATATTGGTACCTTAAAGTTAAATATTAGTACCTAAAATGTCCATATTGTACCTTAAAGGTACATATTTCGTAACTAAAAAGCACACAGATGCTTCTTTTGAAAAGGTTCCAGCTCAGTGGTAGCTTTTTGTACCTTTATTTCTGCAAATGTAGTCCACTTTAGTTTTAAAATGAAGCAGTTCCCTATTTTTCTGTTGAATGATTGGCTCTGAGGCCAAACTGCATTGAGTTTAATCAAAAATGACATGACATTCAATGACCTTCGACACAACAGGTATTACTAATGGACCTGTAATTGCAAACCTCCAATGGAAAAAGGTCCAATAATGGCCTTCTTCCAAGCTTTTGGGAAAGTCATCAAATGAATGCCATTTGCTCTCAGAAAACACTCTAAATGTTTTTAGGAATATAGCATTTGGTTCAAACACAGCTTTAAAGGAATGGTACATTGCGTCTGGTTGAGACATCCATGATGTGAGTGACTTTCTTTCTTCAGCAGAACACTTAAACCTTAAGTCGGATATTTAGCTGAACTCATGGTTCATGGTGATTCCTAAAATGCAAGTCTGGGGGTGCTATCACTCTGAGTTAAAATGCACAGTTATAGAAAACACTAAATGAATCTCTTCAGATCCTGAGGATTTATTATGGTCTTTTGAAGCAAAGTAATCAGTTTGTCTGAGAGACTAAATGTTATGTGCAGTGTCATTACCTGTAATCAACAGAGTTTTGTCTAAAATGAATTATAGTCTTGTGGGTGTTAACATCACAGCTGCAGCATATAGAACAAAACTAGTCATTTAATGGCCCTCTGGGCAAATCTATCCTGCCAATTATCTTCATCTGACCTGGGGGTAGCCCTGCCGATCCAACAATGGACTGTGGCTGCTTTTACACTAGTGTGTTTGTGTTTTAAAATGTCATTTTAGAATGAAAGTCCTCCTCGTCTTTACTGTGTTTTTACTGCGTTTCAGGAAATAATCTCCACCTACACTATAGAGCCTAAAATGTATAATATGTTACCATTCATGCTCACTGGGCATGCACATATTTTGCTGGCATTCATTGTTGACATTTACCGGTTGTGTATTGATCATATGAGAGGGGCTTGACCAATCAGGGAATGATACACAATTTTCCAGACTAGTCAGAGAATGACTGTGTATAGCCACACCTTTTAAAATGCTAAAGTAGCATTTAGTTTGGTGTTGGGGAGGCATTGGCAAGTATTTATAATTTAGAACTTAAATTTGATATTGCATCTATATCACAAATGCTTGCAACAACAAGCTAAATCTAAATAGTGCAATTCACCATAATAATCACTGTGAGCACTGAGCTTGTTTTCCTGGAACCAGGGATGGGCAGTATTTATGATACGTGTATTTAAAATTAGGGCAGTCAATTGATTCAAAAAATTTACTAATTAATCACACTTTTTTTTTGTAATTAATCATGATTAATTGCGTAAAGCCGTATTTATTACAGAAATAAAAACACAGGCATGTTAGTGCCATTTGAATTTCAAAACAATCAATGCCAATAACAAACAAAAATGATTTCCATGTTGTAGTGGACTACAAAAAAAATCCAAAATACAGGCATTGCAAATATGGAAAATGGAAAATTATAATAATAATAAAGTATTGAATACAAACAATTGTACTCATTGTAAAGTTGTGTTGCGAGTTAAGAACATTAATTATAAAGTAGAAACAATTTTGCTTAGTCCTCCTTAACATTTAGCCAGTTGCTAAGACAGTCTAGTCTATTGACATTATCGGGGGACAATGTGGCCAAGGGGTACATCAAAAGTACGTACCAAAGACTATAAACTTGTTACAGGGATTTTAGTCACACCATCTCTAAACATTTAATTCTAAACAGCTTTGAGGAATACGGACACTGCAAAGACTATGGAACACATATAGAATGCGATGTCAGGCGTTTGCTCTTATTGCACACACGCACACATACACACACAGACACACACACACAGACAGACAACGTGCGCAGTACAGCACACCAGGCGAGTGACTCCCTTCAGATTCATCAACACGCCTGACCGCGTTCATCAAATTTGCTTAAACTAACCGTTCTAAAGTACGGCTGTATTTTACAAGCAAGAATTCTGACACAGCAACGTGAAGCAGACGCTTTACAAAAGTTGCGTGTAAGGAGAAACACGTCAAACTTAATGGAACATTTGAGGGCGCATGGGATCAACTTAAAGGCAGAGGAATGCACTGTCTTTGACAGCTTGCAACGTCATCTGGCACTTTCACTGAGTACATTTGCATGGACACCAATACTCCGATTTTATGATTAAGATAATACTCTGATTAAGAGTCTACCATGTAAGCAGCTGATTTTGATTACCTTAAATGACCAACCGAGGCACGAAATGCAGAGGTTTTTCTTTCCGTTCGCCATGCGGTATCAAATTCCATTAAAAACACTCTTCCAGCAGTCCTTACTTCATATTTTCATCCAATAATTATCCTGGGGCATGAACAATATGTTACTGAATGAAAGTGAACTGCTGAACTGCAGTTAAAGTCTAAAGATTAAAAATGAAACATCCGAAATTGCATGAAACTCTGGAGGAAACGCTGGATAGCCTGGTGATGCGACATTAATTGTTTTATACTGAAACTTTCCTTCTAAAATTGCTTTCTTAGTCTTATCCATATTTCTTTGCACGTTAAACACACTTCGGCCACAACAGGAAATAAAAAAACTGCAACTGCGTTAATTGCCTTAATTTTTTTAACGCATTAAATAACTAAAATTAATCGCATGCGTTAACGCTCTATTTTTGACAGCTCTATTTAAAATACGTATTTTAACTACAAAATAGTATTTGTCATTTGTATTTTATGGGGTTTATGAAAATGGGTTATATTTTGTATCAAAATACTTTAGTGTCTTGTATTTTAGTAGTTTAAAATACTGTAAAATGCTTTGTAAGAAGTCTACATGATGACATCATAAAATGGGGCTTTCTCAGTATCTGCCTAGGGTTGAGATTTGAACAGAAAATTGATTAAGAAGGTGGTCAATGCTTGAAGTACAAATGGAAATTATGCAACATAAAGGGTTCAATTTTAACGATCTAGACGCAGAGTCTAAAGAGCATGGCGCAAAAGCATTAAGGGCGTGTCTGAATCCACTTTTGCTATTTTAAGGACAGAAAAATATGGTTTGCGCCACTGCGCATGGTCTAACAGGGTTGTGCTTATTCTCTTAATGAGTTCTGGGTGTGTTTTGAGCATAATGTGCATTAAACCAATCAGAGTCTCATCTCCCATTCTCTTTAAGAGTCAGTTGTGTGCCGCCGCTGCGCATTTACTATTTACATGGCGACTTTGTAAGTGGATAAACTGAATGGAAAAACTGAACATTAGCGAGAAAACAATTAAACAGACCATCTGGAGCGCGAGGATAAAGAATGAGCCTCCTCCATTCAGCCTCTACTTTCTCTTTACTTTGGTGAAGTAAGGAAACGGTGTTGTACATTCTCCATTGAAGACCGTGCTAAGACCAGTAATATGTAATGGCAGTTTAGTGTACAATTTGGCATTAGCGTCTTTTGGAATAAAATATCAGTCCTTAAGAACAGGATGTGGAGCCTTCAGCACATAATCATTCTTAAGGCCGATTTATACTTCTGCGTCAAGCGCACGCGTACGCATAGCACAAGCTCTGTGATTGGTCGGCTTGGTAGCGTTGACGAGTGTGGGTGGAGGTGAGAGCGGCGTGCCCGATGCAGTGAGTGTTTACAAGTGTGCAATCCCGTGAAGGAGCTCCGGATGGAGACTGTTGTTTTGTGTTTACCTCATGATTAAAGTTGTTGCACGTCCGCCGATTCCCGCCTCAAAATGAGCGCGTTTGAGCCACTTGTACATTAAGGAAGTGTTCAGAAAAAACAAAAAACCAGCGAAGAAACTCGACACAGAGGAACATAAACACCTACTGCCAGCTAGCGTTTCGGAAGTGTAGCAGAAGTATAAATGCACAGCTACGCGCGAGGCTTGCGCCGTGGGTCACGCCGATCACTTGACGCAGAAGTATAAACCAGGCTTTAGTCTCAGTGCTGCAGGTGGAAATGCAGAAGAACTTTAGAAATATAAAACACCTAAAGACCATCATACATGGCCATATTCAAAGCATGACGGTAAAACACGAACACGGTTATGAATGTATTAAAACATGTGCTTGTTTGTTGTAAAAATTCGTAATAATGACAAAAAATACTAATTTGTGGATATCCTTACTTTCCGGGTGCAACTATCCTGCCATTGTGGCTGGTGTATTCTGGGTAATTTTCTTACCCCTTGGTTTCGAGTGTGGTCCTGAAATATCTTCGTTCGAAGGGCTATCTACCCCTTCCCCTTATCCCTACGCCTTCAAGCTAAAGAGAATTGAGACACCCCTACCCCTTCACGGGAACGCACAAAACGAGAGGTAGGGGAAGGGCTAAGGGATGGAATTGGGATTGGGCCTAACTCTATATTAACAGATAATAGTAAGCAATTTACAACTGCAGATACAAATGCTGTATTCTTGACTAAGGGTGCTTTCACCCCTGCCTTATTTAGTTCGGTTGAATTGCACTAGAGTTCGTTTTCCCTCTTGGTGCGGTTCGTTTGGGCAGGTGAGAACGTAGCAATCGCACTCGGGTGCGCACTAAAAGCGCACCAAAAAAGCGTACCGAGACCAGCTTGAAGAGGTGGTCTCGGTACGCTTTCAAACGAACCCTGGAGCGGTTCGTTTGTGGTGAGAACGTGATCCAAACTAAAACAGACCCAACCGCAAAAAGTACTGCGCCTTTTTGGACTAATCCATCTGCCGTAGTGCGATGTCCTGTCTATCTTATGGGGTTTGGAGGAAAAATATTTGTTGACAGCGCTTTACCAACAGTTTTAAACAGAGAGAGAGAGAGAGAGAGAGGGAGGGAGGGAGAAACATTACCTGATGGATCATTGGTGATATTTGCGAAAGATGACCATGTCGCAGTTTAGCTAAATTATTTCACGCCTTCTCCTAATGCTTTCGCTGATTGCAATGCATTAAAACATTGTTTTCCAGCCCCAGCCGCCCTTCATTCTCGAAATGTATAGTTTGTCTAAAATGATGCATACAAACTACATAGTATACTATGACCAGGGATACTGCGTCAGCCAGCGCAGCGACATTGTGTGTCTGCCGGTTTGTTTATTTGCGGTAGTTCCACGTGAATTCTGACCAATTGAAAAGCAGTTTAGGAAATGCGTTCAATAACATCTGTCCAGTGAGTGATGTAGATTTTGTCACATGACTGCATTTTGGTTCGTTTCAACTGGTTCGGACCAAAGCAATCAGTGTGGTGTGAAAGGGACCCAAAACGACAGAAAAATGCTACAATGTATCATTTGTTGCCTTTGGTCCAGACCAAATGAACCGAACCACATATGTGAAAGCACCCTTATAAGCACATTTAAAATGTGCTTAATAATTTTACTTTCATACTTTGTTACTGATTAATTTTTCATGACTAAATTAGGTATGGGCGGCATGATGGTGCAGTGGGTAGCGCTGTCACCTCACAGCAAGAAGGTTGCTGGTTCGAGCCTCGGCTGGGTCAGTTGGCATTTCTGTGTGGAGTTTGCATTTTCTCCCCGTGTTGGCGTGGGTTTCCTCCGGGTGCTCCAGTTTCCCCTACAAGTCCAAAGACATGCGCTATAGGTGAATTGGGTAAGCTAAAATTGTGTGTATATTTGTTGTATGTGTGTAAATGAGAGTGTAAGGATGTTTCCCAGTGATGGGCTGCAGCTGGAAGGGAATCTGCTGTGTAAAACATATGCTGGATAAGTTGGCTGTTAATTCCACTGTGGCAACCCCTGATTATTAAAGGGAATAAGCTGAAAAGTAAATGAATGAATGAATAATTAGATAATGTGCAGGTATATACAGTAATAGTGTTGATCTTAAAAAAATTAGCATCTGACCAAAGCTGTACCACTCAATCCGACAGATTTTTATTTAAAACAGGAGGCAAATAGTGCTGCATTCAGCCTTGTCATATCCATAGTCCTTATATCTTACCTGAGCTAGTCAGGGTGTGTCTTGAATAATTTGCTAAGGGTTAGATTATTGCCAGATGAAAAGAAAAGAAATGAAATATAAAGAGTTCATTTGAACATTCGATTATGCTTATGAACGGCAAATCCAATCAATCTGTGAGGGATCAGTTATTTTTTTTGATAGACACTTAACTAACTCAGTAAGATTAAATGCTTTGTAACGTCTTCGGGAGATTTCCAATTTAATTTTCTCGCCCTAATAAAATCCCATTTTAGGATAACATCTTTCTCAGTAAGTGATTTTCAACTTGCCTATTTTCCAGGCATTTGAGAAAATCGGCAAATTAATAGAGAGCGGTGTCTTTTATTTATACTTCTTAATAATTATTGACTTTCAGTGTTCTAGACATTTCTGTGAAAACAAAATCCCATTGCTATACCACACAGTGACTTTATAGGTATACATCACAGGAGCATAATATATTATACTGTATGGTGTTCCTGAGGGATCTATCCTTGGCCCAAGTTTATTTTCATTATATATACTTTCCTTGGGGAGTATAATTCAGAAATATGGTATTAATTATTATCTTTATGCTGATGATACAATTATACATTTCTGTTGAGCCCAGAGACACTTCTGCAATAAAAAAAAAAATGTCTAATTGCTTGTCTAGTATTGTACAATGGATGACTGCAAATTTTTAAAAGTTAAACAAAGATAAAACTGATATTCTTATTGTAGGCCAAAAAAAACCTGAGCGAGAGAGGATTGAAGCAGAATTATATTCTTTAAGTTTACAATTTAAAAATGATTAAAGAACCTGGGTGTTATTTTTGATTGTGATCTAAATTTTAAATCTCATATTAATCAAGTTACAAAAAACATGTTTTTATCATTTGAGAAACATGGCAGGAATTTATTCCTTCCTATCTTTTAATGATGCTAAGAAATTAATTCATGCTTCTGTTTTCTCTCGGCTTAATTGCTGCAATGCTGTTTATATTGGTTTACCTAAGGATTATATAAGGATGTTGCAACTGATGCAAAATGCAGCAGCCAGAGTTTTGACGAAATTGAACAAACGAGAACATATTACACCAGCATTAATAGAATTACACTGGTTAATAGTGCACCAAAGGATAGATTTTAAGATTATTTTATTAGTTTACAGTGGCGGCTGGTGAATAGAGGGCGCTGGGGCGCCGCCCCGTCAAGTTAGACTCCTGTAATATGTCAATATTTTTTATCACAAATATTAACAAAATAAACTGATTTAATTATAACATTCTAACATTTATTGTAGTCATACTAACATTTATTGAAAAAAAAAATGTATGAACAATATTTTTTCATATGTGTACGGGGCGCCGGACTAATGGGTGTCTATGTAGGAACACAAACTTTTGCAAAGCATGTGATATGACGGTAAGCTCTAATTGGCCGGTTTTAAATTGTCCTTAGGGCGCAGCGCTCTGCGCCCCGAACCCTCCCATTTTGTTGTTAGAACGAATCATATTTGTTTTTATATGATTGGCCTTATGTGATTGGACCATTCTCACTTAGACCGTTTACTCAGCAGCAGCTTGTCAGTTAGCTGTGCTGACCTTTAATCATATAGTGAAAGCAAGTGCAAGATGAAGGAAAATTCTGTAGTATCTTTGCAAAAATATCCGTTCACAAGGCGTTTGGATGAAGAAAAAAAAAAAGAATCAAGGAGCTTGGACCAGATCAACCTTCCTTGCAAAACTAATGAAAACAAATTCACCAGCAGTCAAGTGATAACGAGCGCGCGTACACCCTTGGCTTTTCCAGCACTTGTTATGACAAACGGAGTTGGCTGGCAGGTTGTGATGCAAGTCATGCCTTTTACTGTTTTCCATGTTTGCTGTTTTAAACAGCATGACGCAAGAGAGGCTGAATGCATTGGCCATGCTGTCAATAGAGAAGAGACTGGTGACTGAGATGACTGACTTTAACCAAAAGGTTATTGAGAAATTTGCAAGCCAGAAAGAAAGAAGAGCAAAATTAATTTTTAAGTAGTGCTACTGGCCAGTGATTAGGCAACATTTATGTGTGTGTGTGTGTTTGTGTTTACTGATTATCTTGATTACTTCATTACTGATAAACCCAAATTGAACTAAAATTAACTGATTTGTGATGCATTTATTGTATGCTTTAGTCATTTTTGTTTTTTGGTACATCACCTGAAAAATGGCTTTTAATGGCTTTTAAAATGCGTCCCCCTCACATTTTTTAACACCAGCCGCCACTGTTAGTTTATAAGGCACTACACAACATGACAGCTTCTTATATTTTTGACTGCTTATCAAGATACAATTCAAACCGTTTGCTACGCTCTTCTAACGCTGGACTTTTAGAATTATACTGGTGATCTGGCGGCACCTCTTAGTCACTATGCTCCAAAAATTTGGAATTGTCTCCCAAATGAAGCAAAAAAGTCACCTCCCAGCATTCATGTTGTGAAGTTTCACAAACTAATTTCGAGAGGAGCACGCGATATGATCGACTACAGCTAATCCTCATCGCTAATCATTAGCTAGCCTATCAGATCATTCTAAAACTACTATAAATACCCTTCCTAAAACTCCATTCAATATCTTCGATACCCCCCCACCCCTTCTCCTCTTTTATGATCGGGCAACACGGTGGCTCAGTGGCTACCACCGATGCCTCGCAGCAAGAAGGCCACAGATTCAAATTATAATCGAGCCAGACGGCACTCCCTGCGAGGAGTTTGCATGTTCTTCCCATGTTTGCGTTGTTTTTCTCTGGGTCCTCCGGTTTCCTCCCACAGTCTAAAAAACATGCATCGTAATACAGCCATAAGCACTTAACCCATTCATACATAATCTATTAGATATTAGCCTGAGTTTAAGGGGGGCACTGGAGAAACACCTGATCTCGTATTAACGCTCATTAACCAGGCGGGAACCTTGGGCTCATCTATCTCCGAGCTCAGGGTTTTCTCCCGGGACAGCATGCCAAACCTGCTATCTCAGTTGAGCATTATCTAAGTGTGAACTCTTGAATTTAAAAAAGTGTGTTAAGACGCATCTTTTTACAATTGCATATGAATATAACTTTATGTGAAGTATGCATTTTATGTATATTTTGTAGGTGTATGCATGTACAGTGTGTGCATGTATATGCATATGTAAAGACTATTGTGAAGATATACAGTATGCATATACAGTATGCGTGTACATACAGTTGAAGTCAGAATTAATAGCCCCCCTGAATTATTAGCCCCCCTGTTTATTTTTTTCCCCAATTTCTGTTAACATTTCTAAACATAATAGTTTTAATAACTCATTTCTAATAACTGATTTATTTTATCTTTGCCATGATGACAGTAAATAATATTTTACTAGATATTTTTCAAGACACTTCTACAGCTTAAAGTGACATTTAAAGGCTTAACTAGGTTAATTAGGTTAACTGGGCAGGTTAGGGTAATTAGGCAAGTTATTGTATAACGATGGTTTGTTCTGTAGACTATCGAAAAAATATATAGCTTTAAGGGGAAATGAAGCACTGTCAAGTTTACCTTATTTTGTACATTGGATTCCACTTAAACAAACTCGATTATTTATTATTTATTATTTATTATTTATTTATCGATTATTGTAACCATTTAGCACAAAACGTCATGTTTTACTAAAGATTTTAGACCTAGGGCGCCACCATCTTGGAATGTCGCTGTGTCTGACGTCACGGGGTTGGTCCCGCTCTCAGCTGAACAGACAAAATGGAAGTAAAGGAGTCAAGGCGGAGACTGGAAACCAAGTGCGTGAAGTTGTGGGCGTGGAGCTGCTCCAAATACAAGCATCAGATGTGTGTCTAATATAGTTATTAGTATATATATTTATTCTATTTTTCTTTTTTCTCCTTTGATTACCGATCGTTTGATGTGCTTTGATTCACTCTCTGTATTATGCTGCTTGACTGCCTGTCTGGGTTTCAAACATGATTGTAACAGACTAAACACGGAGACTGGACAGCCTGACTTAACCCAATGCATGAAGTTGTGGATGTGCATCACAGAGCTGGCGCAAATACAACAAATACAAGCATTTAAGTCTTAAGTTGTGTATTTTTCTTATTTTATTATCTTTTGTTTGATGCGTTTGGGTCTACACCAAGCGGCAACCTCCCGCTCTCCCTCGGGAAGCCAATACGGAAGTAACTAAAACTGCAATTCATCGACTCGCCTGGGGGGCTGGCTCCAGGAAGTCCAAGGGCTTTCTTTCTGCATTGGTAAATTGGCCATTTTTACAGCTGATAAAAACATGTTTACAGCCTGGTACAAACGATGGCTTTGGTGCATATAGCTATGATTACCCTTCATGACAACTCTGAGGGGGGTGAATTTTTTTAGAACTCATCCGTTTAGTTTTTATTAGGTTATATTAAGTTTGCATAATTAAGGGCGTGGCCACTTGAGTGACAGTTAGCCCTCGCTGGTCGCTGTCTCGTCACCTCAGCTGATTCTGGCTAATTAGCCGCTGAGCTCGGCATATACATCTTGTTTTTGTTTTGGTTAATGTTTCTTTACACAGTCATTTGCCTTTTGGAATTATTTCCTGCAATTATCAGATGATATAAAGGCATGATGTGTGGATTTAATTGTGCTTACAAACCGTTCAAGTTGCCTCCATTTCACAGGTGAGTGAAATTATATACTTATATACCATCTCTATAAATGTATTTGATTTATTTAAGATCATTTATCATTTAAATGTTCTTTAGACCAGTATTGCACTCCAGAATCTGACAGATTGATTAGCTGTAGGCTATAAAACAGTCATCTGAAGCGTTGTCATACAGTGTTATGCTGGATTTTTATAAACAGCCTTGCATTTACTAACACAGACTATATCTGAAGTGTTTGGAAGTAATTCACGTTTTCCTCCTGTCGAAAAACGTCATAAGAACAATGTTTAGTGGCTCAATGTGTTACAACAGTGTTTTTAAAAGTCTAACCACTTTATTGATATAGTGGACAACCAAGCACGTGTGGTCAGAACACAAACGAGTCACAGGTAATGAAGTATTAAACGTTCTCCCAAAGTAATAAGTCTGTCTAAGCCAGGTCTAAGAAAAATGCTGAGAATCCAGCATGTGTCTGTAGCTCTGCTTACTCTCCGCCTCTTTGCCCTTATTTGGTATGCCACGTTTGGTGCAATGACGCGCTAACAAAATGGCGACGGTTGGCCGCGCCTACTTGTGGCTTCTTTTGCAGTGTTCAGAAACCTATGGGTGACGTCACGGATACTACGTCCATATCTTTTACAGTCTATAGTCTACACGCTGCTCCAGCGCTGCCTGATGAGGGGATTTACATTCAGACTAATGCAATGACTTAACGCTTTACTAAGTCACATCTGTGTGGATTATGTAAAGACATATTCCCTCTTCAAGTCGATCAACTCAATCTCTCAACATGTATGAAGGATAAAAACCTGCCATAAGAAACACCGCGCTGATCTTAGTTTGGTTTGAACACAAGCAGAGGTGAGGGGCTGTAGCAGTGAAAAGTGAAAGTTTCGTGGCACTTAAGACACTTAAATGCTTGTATTTGTTGTATTTGCGCCAGCTCTGTGATGCACATCCACAACTTCATGCATTGGGTTAAAATAGGCTGTCCAGTCTCCGTGTTTAGTCTGTTACAATCATGTTTGAAACCCAGACAGGCAGTCAGGCAGCATAATACTGAGCGTGAATCGAAGCGCATCAAATGATTATAATTCAAGGAGAAAAAAAGAAAATTAGAATAAATATATATACTTTTATATTAGACACACATCTGATGCTTGGATTTGGAGCAGCTCCACGCCCACAACTTCACGCATTGGGTTTATGCTTTCCAGTGTCCACGTTCACTCCTTTACTTCCATTGTGTCTGTTCAGCTGATAGAGCGGAACCAACCCCGTGATGTCAGACACAGCCAGAGATGTATAAAGTACTAGAGACCCATACTTAAGTAAACATACAAGTGCTCTATCAAAAAAGTGACTTGAGTAGAAGTTTAAGTGCTCTTTAAGCACAATACTTAAGTGGAAGTACTAAAGTATTCAACAATTTTTGTACTTAAGTATTTCAAGTAGTTTATTTAAAAATTTACTACTCAAGTACTGAAAGTAAAAGTACAAGTATTGCGTTATGTAGTTATTTTTAAAAAAGCAGTCAAAAGACATATTGTTTTGTTTATTTTAAATATCTTTTTTGGGGCACAGGATTAAGCAGAACAAAAAGAACCATGGTTTACGATTTATAATATAAATAAATAAATAAATAAATAAATAAATAAATAAATAAATAAATATGTATATGATGGGTCAAAAACACCATTCAGCGTGACAGCCTTTATGATGCTTCCAGCACTGGCTGGGGGGCCGTGTGTTGCGGGCATGCAGCTGAAAAAACCCAGTTGCATTGGCATATCAATCGCCTAGAGCTGTTGGCAGTGTTTCTCGCTCTCCGCCGTTTTTTACCGGTGCTGCAGCGACAACACGTACTGGTCAGGACGAACAGTACGGCAGCGGGGGCGTATATCAACCGTGTGGGGGTATCCGCTCTCGCAGCATGTCTCAGCTCGCTCGCTGTCTGCTCCCCCGGAGTCATACGCGGCGCAATCGCTGCATTCCATTTTTTCCCCACCGAGCTCAACCGTGCAGCCCATTCGCTCTCACGGCAGTTTCGCCTGGGAAAATGGAGACTCCACCCCCGACTGTCCAGCTGTTCGGTGCTGCGCCTTTCTCTCTCTAACTCAGAGATTCGTGCGCTCTCGCTTGAGTTCCCCACTTGGCGAACCCTGCAAAGTCCACTGGCTACACAGCTGGCCCCGGGGCGTGCGTAATACGCATTTCTCCAGTGAGCCTACTCGCACAGATACTGTGTAAAGTCAGGGAGGTCGAGGAACAGCTCTCGTATTGCGCCTCTCTGGCCCAATCGGACCTGCTTTCAACTCTCTCCTCGTGATGGCCCCTCCCTGGCACATCCCCTGGGAACAGGGGACAGGCACCGTTTGGCACCCGCGCCCAGATCTATGCTTCACGTACGGTTCATAGATGGAGCGCGGAGGACTTAGGTGACTTTCCGATTAGGTGGTTAACACTGTCACTCAGGCTGAGCACCCTCTACGAGGCATGCCCACGCCTGAAGTGGAGTCTATTCGCTGTGTGGTTACCTTTTTCCCCGAGAAGGAACCCCGAACATGCCAGATCAGAGTGATGCTATCCTCCTTCAGTTGACTGGAGCTAGGCTGTCCCCTCCGCTCTGAGGGGTTGGCGTTACGATAATCCCCGCTCTAAGGATGCGGCGATGGCGGCGCGCTGGGAAGTATCGTCTCATCATCCAGTTCCCAGAGGCGCGAGACATGAATATTAATTTTCCTGTTTCCCTCTCATACCCACTTGGAGATGTCTCTTAGGAGAGGTCTGCTCGATCACTTGACTCAGTATCTTTAAGATTTCTGTCCAGGTAGACAGCTCTGCTGGTCGCGTTTGCATCGGCCAAATGGGTGGGTATCTGGAGGCATTTTCGGTCAGCGAAATGTGCCAACGTTTTGGGTCGGCCCACTCTCACGTTTACCTGAGACCCCGGCCCACCTAGGTGCCCTAGGTTCCTACAGCGTTCTTTCAGCCACGTAGTGAACCTGCAAGCGCTGCCCACGGAGGAGGCAGACCCAGCCCCTTTATTTGGTCCTTCGCACTTTGCTATTACACGGACCGTACTCAGCTCTTTATCTGTTACTGTGATCGGCAGACGGGAAGTGCCGTATCCAAACAGAGGTTGGAACATACCCACTGAACTCTGAATGCCATCTCCCTCGCTCATCTGAGCCAGGGCGAGCCGCGTCCCCCAAGAGTGAGCGCGCTCCTCGAAGCGCGCATCCTTTTGGGCGTTAGCACGCGGCGCCTCTCTAACAGACACTGTAGAGCTGCGGGCTGGGCGACACCTATTAGAAGATTTATTAATCTTGAGGGGAGCCGATTTTCTCACGCGGTGAATGAGAAATTCGGTTAGGTGTTGTAAAACGCTTGCTGCGCCATTCTCTCTAACCCAGAGATACGTGCGCTTTTTCGCTCTGTCAGAAAAGTTCCCCGCTGGCGAACCCTGCAGATATTCCTCCGAGGCCCCAGCACCTGACTCAGCGGAGGAGTCAGGCACTGGCCCGTTACGTTGCTGGTCTGCCCGATGGTCAGCCCGCGTTCTGGGTATAGGTGCCTGCTATGTGCGATCCCCACTAGGCGATCCCATATGCTTATACTGCCACGGTGCAGTCCCCCCTCACAGGCGGACCCGTGTCTTCCCTCACCGCTAACCATCTAATTTTCATATGCTTACTCCCCCTTCTCAGGGTTAGTTCATATGCTATTTGCCCCAGTCTCCCCACTTGGGTAGCAGGTGGCCTCCGCAGCGTCCTCCCTATCGGGACTGCACGCATTCCCCACGTACTGTCGTATTAAATTCCTAGAAATTATTCTAGACGCATTTGCGGCTCCCGAAAAATATATCTAAATCCGTAAATCTTCTGTTGAAGTGGGATAAGTAAGGGCCAGGGAACACGTTGGAAGACCGCGCCTCTGGTGACGCAGGTGCGCTCACGCTCCTTGCCTGGCAAACCTCTCATCGGGGGCGAAGGTAAGGTTCAATCATTATGGCGTTTTCCAAACATTTCCCCATAGTGGAAGTTTCCACATAGCATTGAAGTTCCCCTTCCGAAGGGGAACGCTCTGGTTACTAAAGTAACCCTCGTTCCCCGAGGGGGGGAACGGAAATGCTATGTTCCTTCGCCATAATGATTGCCCCTTAGCTGTTGAGGTGAAAGTCTCTTCCGCTAAAAAAATGATGCTTTGGCTTTGCTCGCACATGTACTCTTATAGCAAGTTAATTGCAACGAGCATCAGGTGCGCAAGCTGAAGCTGCCAACTCATTGGCATTTCATTGGCCCGTTTACATACTCTTTCAGATGATTGGCTTTCTGAATGAAATCCCCATAGTGGAAGTTTCCACATAGCATTTCCGTTCCCCCCCCTCGGGGAACGAGGGTTACTTTAGTAACCAGAGCGTTTTGTGTATTATATTATCTTTAACTTGACATGTTTTTTCAAATCCGACGGTAGAGTATGCACTTCATTCTATATGAACTGTCTTTCACTCCGACAAATGCAAACATTGGCTCTAAATAGGGTCATGGGTGGTCTTTTTCCTCATTGCCACGAACAGTTGAAAGTGAAGGAGTTGAAGTTGGAATTTCTGGGTTTTCCATGTCTAAAACAAACTAAAGTGCTCTCAATGCAGGCAGGCAGCACTGTCTTTTTTGATAGTCTGATCAATGAATGATTGATTCGTAACATTTTTATAATTGTAACGAGTAACTATGCAACACATAAAAAATCTACTGGAGTAAAAGTATTAAGCTCATCGAAAATATGTGCTGAAGTAAAAGTGGAAGTAGAAAAAAACAATACTCTAGTAGAGTACAGATACAACCTTTTAGTACTTAAGTACAGTAGTGAAGTAGTTCTACTTCGTTACTATACATCACTGGACACAGCGATATTCCAAGATGGTCTAAAATGTATAGTAAAATATGCCGTTTTCTGCTAAATGGTTACAATAATCGAGTTTGTTTAATATATTTTCATTAAAGTGGAATCCAATGTACAAAATAAGGTAAACTTGACTGAGTGCGTCATTTCCCCTTTAAAGGGGCTAATACTTTTGACCTTAAAATGATTTTTAAAAAATTAAAAACTGCTTTTATTCTAGCTGAAATAAAACAAATAAGACTTTCACCAGACGAAAAAATATTATCAGACATACTGTGAAAATTGCCTTGCTCTGTTAAACATCATTTGGGAAATATTTAAAAAAGAAAAAAAATTCCAAGGGGGGCTAATAATTCTGACTTCAACTGTATATGCTTTTATCTGAGTAGTATATATTTGTTGTTTATTTTGATTTATTTGTCCATACATTTGTTTATTTTGTTTATTTTACAATGCTTGTTTGTTTGAGGTTTGTAAAGCGCTTTGAGTTGCATGTACAGTTGAAGTCAGAATTATTAGCCCCCCTTTGATTTTTTTCTTTTTAAAATATTTCCCAAATGATGTTTACCAGAGCAAGGAAATTTTCACAGTATGTCTGATAATATTTTTTCTTCTAGAGAAAGTCTTATTTGGTTTATTTCGGCTAGAATAAAAGCAGTTTTTATTTTTTTTTAAACACTATTTAAAGGACAAAATTATTTTTTTTTTTCGATAGTCTACAAAACAAGCCATCGTTATACAATAACTTGCCTAATTACCCTAACCTGCCTAATTAACCTAGTTAAGCCTTTAAATGTCACTTTAAGCTGTAGAGAAGTGTGTTGAAAAATATCTAGTCAAATATTATTTATTGTCATCATGGCAAAGATAAAATAAATCAGTTATTAGAAATGAGTTATAAAAATATTATGATTAGGAATGTGTTGAAAAAATGTTCTCTCTGTTAAAAATTGGGAAAAGAATAAACAGGGTGGCTAATAATTCAGGGGGGCTAATAATTCTGACTTCAACTGTATGTGGGAAAAGTGCTGTACAAATAAAATGTATTATTATTATTATTATTATTATTATTTATAGAGAATTCTGTTTAAAATATAACATTTTCATATCAAACGCTAATATTGCGAATGGGGGTTTGAGGCCCTGTGCGAGCCCCCTGGGGGATTGGTTGCTATAGCAACAACATCAACTTTCATGCGCATCTGATTTTTTTTTTTTTCTGATGTGATATTTTCTTTTGATATATAATTTATCAACACTGTATTAAAGAGGGTCATCCTTCAGATAAATAGCGCACATTCATCTAGACACTTAATTATGTTCTTTCTTTGTTCATGCAAAACAAGTCCATGCTTGAACGAGTGCGCATTTCTGCCATATTTACATTACGTCCTCAAGCAATATCTAATGTTTGACTAGTCATTTCAGAAGTGTCCAGAATTAGATTTAAATTGAACTGTGCACACTGACTCACACTCAGAAACTTGTATCTCTATAGTCCGTCCTTTTGTTTTTTCATTAATCATTGCTGCTGGTCACCCTTTACGTCTGTTTGAGGGTTTTGCAAATATTTTACCTTTGAGAATTATTAAAAAAAGCTTGTGACTAAACCTTTTTACTCTTTCGGGTCTTCAAACTAGTCTGCCTCTGTCATGAATAAAGCATCCCGGCTTGGTTTGAAATTCAAGAGTGAATATAGAACAGGTTATTTGAATCGGTACAGTACTTTTTTCTAGCATTTTTTTCTTTAAGAAATACAATATATGAAGCCTAATGCTTTATGTATTTGAGGAGTGGAGAAGAGTGTCTTATTCTAGTCTAGTCACAGCCAAT